>JASDQU010686146.1:0-22448 GCA_032191745.1 Picea mariana | reverse complement strand
CCCAAACCTGGGGTCTCCAACTTCTCATGGCCATAACTCTCTAACCGTGAGGAATTATGTGACATTCCACATAGCACCGGAAATGACATGACAAGAACTATCCATATAGGATATTTTCCCTGACAAATTCACTTTCCTTAATCTCATTATTCCACAATTAAGCATGGGTTCTCTTACTCCACAAAGCATCTTCTCATGAGGGCTTTCACCATAAGGGGACCACTTTGGAGTTCATCCATATTTACTTCTTATCAACCATGACAAAACAATAATGAGTCATATTTACATCAAACACTATTGGGTCCATTACCCAAACCTTTGTGCTACAGGTCTTTCTTCAAGGGTTGACATCAATGACAACCAACCTTAATCAACAGATACCTTATTCAATGAGTTTCTAAACTAAGTGAGGCCAGTTGCATTGGATAGTAGACAATATTTCGTATTTCTGGTGCAAGTTTTAGAATCCAATATCATATATTGTTCTCTTGGTACACTTTATAAGTATGCTCTTGTGGAAGGGCCAAAAATCATCAAGGTGTGGGGAAGTTACCATAACTTCCACTTGGCACATCCAATTTTGATTAGACCTATGGAATTGCAGAGAGAACATATTAGAGAACTATAGAATAAAATTTCATAACCATACGGGCCAAAATTTTATAGATACACCAGAAGGAAGGTCAACCAAGAGGACAAACTGCAAAGTAAGGTTATTAACAATATGTAACTTACAATTGGCATAATTATTTTTGGAATATTTGTTTCAGGTGATTGAAATTTGTGATAAATATAAAATAGAGGAGTAGTAGCATTATTACTCCATATGGGTCCCAAAAATGTGACAACACTTATTAAACCTCCAGAAGTCTCATCTATGACTCAGGAAGAAAATGAGGACATTCATAATAGGCTGTCCAAATTGGAGGAACAAATTAAGAATGTGAGTGAAAAGTCTAATAATTGGTTAAACTCACAAAGACAGATTCAAGTAATGGAAGGGAAGATGGATGTCATGGAAAACAATATGGAGTGTATGAAAAACAAGATGTATTAATTGGAAAATAAGAATGACATACAAAGAGAAATACAAAATTTCATGAAGGAAATTCAAAATATGTCTTTCCTAATATTTCAAGCTATAGATGAGAGATTCCCTAAAGGATACATCAAAATGGAATGGACTCATGAAAATAAAGGTAGTACTCATGTTGAATAAACTACCAATAATAAGCCATTTAGTGAATCTAACTCTAATAGTGGAGTTAATTCTGGTGGGGATCATAAATTCAACTTTCCCAAAATTGAATTAAAGAAGTTTGATGGTACATAGGTATTTACTTCGGTGAACCAAATAGAGAAATATTTTTAACTACATAATATTATGGATAATAAGAAAATGATTCACATAGAAACCTTGAACTTTGAGATAAAACCATATCAATGGTATCAATGGATAGTGAAAAGGCAACCCCCTTTATATCACTACACTTGGGGTTTATTTACAAGAGACTTAGACGCGCGATATGGGAAATTTTGGGAAAGTTTGGGAACAAGACTACTTTAGTCAATTGACAAGAATCAAGCAGTTAGGTGATATTAAAGAATATAATTCAGAATTCATGGTACTGGACACAAGGGTGGATAAACTAAGTGATGAAAAATTGTTGGAAGCTTACATGGGTGGATTAAAAGAAGATATTAAACATGAAATTTTCTTAAGACAACCTACAAGTATTATGGAAGCTATGAAAAATGCTCGTCATATTCATGCCAAAAATAAGGCTACACGCAAGTATAACATTGGAGGCAGATATTGTTTTGGAGGTCATAAGACAACCATATCTCAACCAACAAGGTTGAAACCTTAACAAATGGATGAAAGAAGAGAAAAATTACTATGTTTCAATTCTAACAATGTTGGCACAGGGGTAGACTCAGGGTTTAGCTCCAAGAGCACACCGACAAGCCCTAACTACTGGCCCTTTCGACAACACCTGCGAAGCAGATGCAGTCTTAGCCGAAGCAGTTATGAGGGGGTTGTAGGACATAGATGTCTACAACCAAAGGGAATATCAAGTGGATCTAACACAAGAACAACACAATGTTCATATATCACTTATCATCTTAGATCTATTATGCACATCTACTATCAGATCTAACACAACAATGCAATCACAGTATATCAATGACAGAGACAAAATATCAATCACACACCACATCAAATATGCATGGTACGCCCTCTCTCTAGGGCTACATCCACAAAATTGTGCTATAATATATTAAGGTAAAGCATACAGTTCTTGTATGCGCTCTTAGCTAGCAGATCTCTTCTCTTCTCCTCTATTTCTCTCCCCTCCCTACACACCCAGCTGAAGGGTTGATCTTCACACCCAACTGAAGATCTTACAATTCCATAAGGCTCTCACTCTTAGCACTTCTCTCTCTCTTGATACAATACTCACTCACATCAACAATACAACTAGATCAACGAAAATATCATACCAACCCGACCCAGGTCCTTTAGACCTTTATTTATACAATACAATAGCTCACCAACAGCCTCTATTTATTGTTGTCATATACCAGTACTAGATCACCTTGTTTGAATGCCTTCTTCTTGATGTGCCTATCATGATAGGCCTTCTCTCTTTCCTTCTAAACCTGCTGGTGGAATCCTGTAATGAATCTGTCTTCTACCAATTCAACCAATTGTGCAAGCCTCTCTTGAACAGGGCCAGGGTCATCCATATCTATAAAGGAAACAATTCTTAGGCTTGGTACTAGATATTCCATTGGAACAACAGCTTCAAGACCATATACCAACTTGAAGGGGGTCTGCATTGTCAGCTTCTTGCAAGTGGTTCTATAGGCCCATAATACTACCGGTACTCTTAAATCCCAATCATCCATGTTCACACTGCAAATATTCATGAGCGTTATCTCCAAGATCTTGTTGAATTCTTCAACTGTCCCATTTTCTTGTGGATGGTACGATGTGCTCTTCTGATGGTGGACTGCAAATTCTTCAGTCAAGGCTTTAATTGTCTTATTTATGAAATGTGTTCCTTGATCACTCATAAGGATCTTTGGGCATCCAAGCCTGGTTATGATTTCATCAAATATGAACCACGCAGCTGTAGTTGCACTACAATCCTTGACTTCTCTTGCTTCAACCCATCTAGTCAAGTATTATGTTGTTGTAATTATGTACCTTGCTCCTGTACGCTTTCCTGGTGGATTTATAGGTCCAACAAAGTCAATGGCCCATTTCTCAAATGCTTGTAGGGTCAGTTGTGGTGCCAATGGAATTTCATCTCTTCTGGATGGTTTCCCAACTCTTTGGCATACATTGCAGGCTCTAGAATAGTCTTTAGCATCTCTGTGTAAGGTAGGCCACCAAAGGCCAGCTCTAAGAACCTTTTGTGTAGTTGCTTTTCTTGCATAATGTCCTCCTGCGATGCCTTCATGAGATTTTGCAAGGATCAGTGGTCATTCTTCCTCCATAACACACCTTCTCAATATCTCATCAAGTCCCATATTGTATAGATGGCCGGCTATAAGTGAGAAATCTGCAGCGCGCACTACTAGTTGTTTCTTCTGAGGAATTGTGTACTCACTAGGTGCCATTCCTATTCATAGGAACTGGAATATCTCTGTGAAGTGGTCATCGATCTTTCTAATGGCCAGTAGTTGTGCATCCGGTAGTGTATCCTCCAAATTGGTCGGCTCTTCTCCATGTTCCAACCTCAACAAGTGGTCAGGAACTTTGTTCATTCTTCTTGGCTTTACTATGATCTCCAAATCATATTATTGAAATAGAAGAAACCATCTGCATATCCTTCCCCCCAACACTGGATTGTTGACTAGGTATTTCAGCACAAAGTGATCAGTAAACATTTTAAAGTGTCCGCCCAACAAGTTGTGGCAAAATTTCCGCAATGCATACACCATGGCCAATCCTTCTCGCTCAATGGTGGTGTAGTTGATCTCAGCAGATGATATTTTCCTTCTAGCAAAGGCTAACGGGTGGTCAATATCTCCTTCTCCCAGATGTGCTAACACAACTCCTAAAGCAATGTAAGACGCATCGACATGAACATGAAACTCCTTGGTCCAATCTGGGAAAACCAGATTGGACGTAGTAACCATTTTTTGTTCCAATGTGTCGAAGCTTTGCCGGCATTCCTCTGTACAACTAAACTGACAATCCTTCTTCAACATCTTTTCCATGGGCATTGTAATTTGACCATATCCCTTAATGAACTTTATGTAATATCCTGTGTGTCCCAACGCAGTGTGCAGCTGTTTGACTGACGTAGGAGGGGGTAGATCAACTATAATGGCGATCTTGGATGGATCTACCAGCATTCCTTGCTTGCATACAATATGACCTAACAACACTCCAAATGGTGAAAATAAAATACATTTCTTCAGGTTCAAAGCAATTTGACACTGCCTACATTTATCCAACATTAGCCTTAGACATTCAATATGATTTTTCAATACGCTAAAAATAGTCCAATCATCAAAGTATGCTTCTAAACATTTATGCAGAAATTCCTTGAATGCTTCGAACACCACCCTAGAAAAGATGGTTGGGGCATTCTTCAATTCGAATGGCATCATTGTATATTGGTAGGATCCCCATTCTGTTGCAAATGTGGTCTTATGGCAGTCTTCCTTGGCAATCCGGATCTGATGGTATCCTGAAAATCCATCTATAAAAGAATATACTTCATGGCCTCCCACATTATATAACACTTCGTCGGTGAATGGTGTAGGGAAGGGGTCATGCAAACAAGAATCATTCAGCTTCCTGAGATCTATGCATATCCTGATCTCTCATGTTTTCTTGTCTTGCACCACGATAGGGCTTATCCACTCTCACTCTTCGACAATTCCTATAATTCCTGCTTCCAACATTCTATCAAGCTCAATCTTCACTTTCTCCTTATATTTAGGGTTTAGTCTGTAAGGTCTTTGTTTAACTGGTCTAGCATCTAGCTTCAAAGGAATCCTCATCTCTCCCATAGGCCCTTTAATTCCCTTCATATCAGTGAACTTCGTTGGAAACAAGTCATGATATTCATGCAGTAACTCTGTAAATTTGTCAATGGTGGCAACATCCTAGTAATCTCCAACATTTGCAAAATTTGGTGTCTTCTCTGTTCCAATATTGACTTTCTTAATCTTGATTGGTTGTCCAATGAATGGCAACTCAACTCCTGGTCCTTCCACGTCTATTTGGCCCTTTGTTTTTGTGATGTTCACCTTCCTCGGATCATTGTCTTCATCGGCATTGATGTTGTAATAGCTTTGCAGTTTCTGGAGAGGTGCAATCCATTCATTCTCTTCTTGTTCCAAAGGAAGGATAGATGCCTCCTTGAATACTTTATGTCTCACAATCTGTAATGCTTGATCTACTAATGGATATTGAATTTCAAATAAGAAGGTAGTTACAAAATTCTGAGTCATACCTTGCCAATCTGTAGTGATGAGGCACAACTCTGCTTGAAGGTACCAGTTGATAGGTGTCATGTCTAGCATGTTGATGAATTTGTGTACCCACTTCTCTTGAGGGATGTTGCTCCAGGCTTCCTCATAGCTTCGCACATGGTCCTTTGGGCAACTTCGACCTGTGTAGCGAACTTCACAGCCTTCTACTTGTCCTGAGAACCTCGGTGTCATTAGTGTACGACGTTGTATCCAATCTGTAATGTTACTTTTGTGTGCCCCCCATGATATTTCTAGTGTGGCTTTCAAGGCCTCATCCATCGCCAATAATCTATGTTGTATTGGTACACTTTCTTCAAAGTATGACAAGAAGGTTTCTAAAGGGTATTGGGCACTTTAATTGTCTAATTGAATGGAAAATCAAAGTGTTCAATATGAATTGTCAACCCAGGGAAGTCTGTTATTTCAAGATAATTCTGCACAATCTATGCTAGATTATGAAAGCATATCTAATCTAATTGCAGTAGGGAAGTTCTTTTAACAAAATCAAACAACAATATTGCTAACACAATTGTGTTGATATAGCTGGAGTGATACAGAATTAAAATTATAATTGCAATCTAAACTGATGAATCTACAAAGACCATCAATTGCCTACCTTAATCTAACTTTCTAATTTACTTTTGCAGAAAGAAATTCTATACTATTGCTGAAGGGAAATATACTTATTGCAAGAAGCTACCTCACACTTTTAATTCTCCAAAACAAGATTTTAACCTAATGCAAAAAAAGGAAAAGTAGTTCTCCAGCCATGTTCAGGAACTGACTTCTAATTCTCATGAGACAAGTTTATGCGCATTTACCAAGAAGGACCTAAACTGTAACAACAATTATATTCAGAAATATCTAATAGTTAAACCATTCACAATGAAAAAAACTAAATATACAATTCAAAATAGAGGGGAATCGGTGAGGAAGGTGGGTCCTTTCCTTCTCACTGAATCCACTCAAAAGATAGGTTACAGTCGCTAAAGAAATTCAATCCACTTCTTCATTCAATTACCAAAAAGATGTCTGTGTATAATAATCGTTCCTTTCTTCAGTTCCATCCAAAAGACTAACAACCCTTTACATTACAAAAGCTCTTTTATTTAAAGTCAGAGTCAATCAGTGTTCAGAAACAGAGCAGTCTTGAGAATCCTCGATTCTCAGGTTGTTCGTTAGATATCATTAATACAAAATCTTGAATTCTCCTTCATCAACATCATGAGCCAACATTCTAATCAGCAGGTGTTGCAACAGTCGTATCACAATAGGACCAGTGGTGTCTGTTGTAACAACTTCCGAGATTAACAAGCTTATGTCGTAGCAGTTGTGTAACAGCTTCTAGGATTGATGGGCATCCGATGCAAAAGTCCTGTAACAACTTCCAGGAATCGTGCATAGCTGTGACAACAACGAGTTTCTTGAAGTGGGATGTTCTAACACTTTGATCATTAGTTAAATTATTTCATGGGTAAAATATGTGAATGTTATCAATCAAACATGCTAAGTAAATGAAAACATAAAAGCAAGATGAATAGTTCGTACCTTGGGAAAAAGGGTCTAGGTGCTCATTATAATTGTCATTTAGCTTAGGAATGAGAAGGTTGAATGATCAAAAGGTGTAGTGAAAAAGGGACATTTCAGGGTCCTAACATACCCCCCAACTGAAGACATTGCATGTCCTCATGAAAAACACATTCAAACCTTATTTTGTAGCTGAAGTAGATCAGTATCTCCTCCAGTCCAAAATTGTGAAGAGAAATTTCTAAGTGTCGGTAATGAAGAATGTTGTGTCAAAAAGAAAGTCTATTGAGTCAACAATCTATTTGGGTTTCTTTATTCTTGAGAACAATATTAGTTTGAGTTGCTTGAGTAAAAACCCGAGAAGAAAACATAGGTTCTTGTTTGCAAGCTTCTGGTATACCAGGAGTTGATTTATGACGATGAGATCTCCTCTGTTTTACTGATTTTTGTGTAGCAGGAAGTCCATGTTCAATCTTGATTGATACATTTGTTGGTCCTGTAGCAACTGAAACTTTGACTACCTCATATCTTGCCTCATAGTAAATGTTGCCACACTCAAAACACATGAGTTCTTTGTTTCTGCCCAAAACATCTTTTGTCAGTGCTAGGATGTCCAGGGTTATCCCCTCTGCATTCTTCTGTTGGGAAGATACCACCTCCTGTTTCAGGGTTTTTAATTCTGCTTTGAGGTTAGCATTCTCTATTATGAGTGCAACGATCCTGGAATTTTTTGTATTCTTGATCTTTTTCTCTATTTGGGAAAGCAATTGGGCAAGTGGTACCTCCTCAGCATGTTGTGGAGTTGATTCTTGTGTAACAGTTGTGTCCATCAGGACTGGTTCTTATGGATCAGTCTCGACATGGACAATTGGTGCTTGTGGAACATCTGTGTCTATCAAGACTAGTTCTTGTGGAGCAGTCTCGACATTGTCAATTGGTTCCAATATTACTAGCTCTGGTAGGACAATCTTCTGTGGAGCAACTAGTTCTGGTGTAACAATTGTATCTATCAGGACTGGTTCTTGTGGATCAGTCTCGACGTGGACAGTTGATTCTTATGGAACTGTCTCTACATCAACCATAGGGAATAGTGGACGAAGAATAAGAACGGCATGCTCCATATCTTGTCTTCCAATTGCAGCTTCGACAGACCTGGTGGACCTGGTTTTTCTCCTGGGTAAAGTAGAAATGAAAGTAGTGGTTTTTTTCTTCGTTGTTGGAGGAGGAACAGGGTGTTCTTCCTCAAGCACACAGGGAGGATATTCTAGTATACTGGGGTCTGTGATGATCTGGATATCGTCAACAGACATGGGATGCGCAGAATCATCAAGCAACACCGATGATTCTGCTGCAAATTGAGTACATTCAGTTTGAAAGGAGAAGATAGTTTCCTGCAGTTCTGGGCATAAAGTAAAACCTAGTATTCATACCCCTATAGAATTCTCTGTCATAGCAGCCAGAGGGTTCTGATTTGATGTTGATCCAATTTGATCAATGGATCTCCACGGTTTTCCTTTGAATGGACGTTTCCTTTTCTGCAAAGATGCACGGGTAATGCTGGTAGGTGCTTGATTGGTTGTAGCAGTAATAGGAGAATCTTGTGTGATTACAGCAACAATGGGAGGGGTCTGTGTGATAGTTGGTGCCTCAGCAAAGGGGGTAAGTGGTCTTGATGTTAGAGTGGACCGTGCTATCCTTGCTCACTTTTTAGGTAATGCAGAGGTAGGAGCAGGGTGTTTCTTGTCAAAGGCAGGGGGTTGAATTTCAATAATCGGTGTATCAACCAAGTGTTGTGATTGTGGTCGAGCGGTTGGCTCTTCATCTGTTTGTTTGTCCACAACTACAGGTTGTTGTAATGCAAATTCATCGAGGCTTGTCTGTTTCATGCCAGGATGGCTTCGGGTTACACAGTTGCTTTTCTGAGTCATCTTACGGATAGTGACAGTAGGGGTTTGGACTGTTGTTGCAGCTGAGGGTAGAGGCTCTGGAAGAGGTCCATGGGTTGCAGTTTCAAGGACTGGTGCAATCCTTTCTGGATTTACAGACTGTGGTTGGGCTACTACAACAGGTAATGGGTTATTGGAAATGCCCATACCTCTACGAATTAATAGGCTAATGAGTCTGTGATTAGAAACACAGTTCTTGGGGCTCTTGGATTTTTTTACAAAACAGGCCATGTTATGCAATGATTATAGGAGATAATAAGGAATGTTTATCAATTTATGATGTCACAGATGTGATAATAAGATGAAATCAGAAAAACAAACAACTTGGTATCAGCCTTCACAGGTGATGTACCTTTTAAGAAATTCTGCAACTTTCCCCCATGGCTCTGGTAAGGAATTGACGTCTACACCTCTGCCCTTGGTCTGAACTCACTCATTGTTGATGAGGAACCCCTTCTGTGCATCCAGAAGATGTGTTTTTTTGTTAAACCATCGGTCTCCCATTCTTGGCAACCCTGTTACAGCAATAATGCTTGCCTCTGTTACTGGAATCCTTGCCCCATTCACCATTGAATACCCTTCAGTAAGATTTTGACTAAACTCCAATACCTCGTCCTCACTAAACTCTTTCAACTTCTTAAAATATGATATCCAGCTGGCCTGAAGAAATATTTGGTAGGCCTCTGGGTGTAGCAGCAAACTGTCTAGATTTGTGGGTTCATGTCTCACAGTTGATCCTCCCATGATGTTTCTTGAGAATCACAGGCATGTCAGAGGAGAAACTATCACCTAAATCAGAGACACAATAGGCTCGAACATGGTTTGCAGAGAGAATACAGTGTCTTAGTTAAAAGAAGTGTGGGTGGAAAGGTGGTGGAGGTGTGTATAAACTTCGGAATGAATGGCTAGATTTACGTTCCCCCCCCCCCCAACTAAGGGGATTGGCTCCAGGTGTAACTGGTTAGTAAATAGGAAATCGTTCTTTTAGATCTTCATTACTTTAACACATTGGATTAATCACGTACCTCAAATCTTACCACACATAATGACCTGTCGGAGTAACCGCACAATCCAATCGCCGTCAAAATGGCGTGTAATAGCTAGTCATGATGAAGGAGCGAAAGAGAAATGATAGCTTGTGCAGAGTCGTAGGCCTTACTATAGTGAGCCAACTGGATATCTATGAATGTGAAGTTACATCATAATGAAGCAACACTTTCAGATAGAAATCATTAGTATTGTCTAATCAGAGGTGTTGTTGCACGGAAGATTGGAGGGATGGAGCCGCAGCATTGGCAAAAAGAAAGAGTGAAGTGGCAAGAAAGAACAACAGTAATTAATGTATCAATAGGTTCTTTTTCAAAAATGTCAGAGGTAGGTGTAAGAGCATTGAGATTGGCCAATTTATCGAAAAAAAGTGGAACAACATTGAAATCGGCCAATTTATCAGAAGAAGGTGTAACAACATTGAAATCGGCCAATTTATCAGGAAAAGGTGTAACAACATTGAAATCGACCAATTTATCGGGAAAAGGTGTAACAACATTGAAATCGGCCAAACGATACCTTACTGTGATTCTAGGAAGTTTTTCAACTTCCATGAGCTCATCGTTTCCTTCTGTTCATCCATCTACCTGCACACACAGAATTGCCTGATACCTTCCAAGGCTTTATTAACATAGTAAAGAAAATAGAAAAAAATCAACTAAAAACAGAGAAATGCAAATTTTGCTGAGATTATTTATATACAAAGTCTGAGCAAAAGAAGTCCTAAAGTTAGAAGGGGAAGGAGCAAGCTCCTTTCCGTTTAAGATTTGATAATTTGTATCAGCTGTACAACTAGTTTTGAATTCTGCCTTGGACAGTGGACGTTGATACAGACGCAGGCGATGACCATTTGCATGTAAGTGTGTATTGGATCCATCAATAGTAATCAACTGGACTGTCCTGTTGGGAAATACTGTGTCTACCTCGTAAGGCCCTAGCCATCGTGTACGCAGCTTACCTTGAAATTCCTTAAAGCGTGAATCATACAGTAGAGCCCAATCTCCTTTCTGGAATAATTTCTTTTTAATGATTCAATCATGCCATTTTGTTCTTTGCTGTTGAATCATTGTGGTTTGATGGATGGCGTCCAAACGTTTTTCATCAAGCTCATTGAGTTGCTACAGTATGGCTTTCTGTGCCATAGTCAAGTCAAGGTTGACTGCTGATGCAGTTCTTTAGGTTTTGATTTTGAATTCAATGGGAAAAACAAGGCTTTTTCCATATACCAGCTCGTAAGGAGAAAAACCAGTTGTGATCCTCCAAGTAGTTCGGTAAGCCCATAGAGCTTCATGCAATCTGTCAAACCAGTCCTTACGATTTTCTTTCACTGTTTTTGTAAGAATGGCTTCAATAACTTTGTTGGTGTTTTCCACTTGGCCATTGCCTTGTGGATGGTATGGAGAAGCTATTCTATGTAGAACATGATATTTACTGAGTAGAGCTTCAAATTTATGTGATGTGAAAGGGGGTCCTCCATCAATGACCAGTTCTCTGGGAACACCAAACCTAACAAATATATTTTCAAACAAGAATGCTAAGACAACCTCTTATGACGCTCTGATAAGTGCTTTTGCCTCCACCCACTTGGTCATGTAATCTGTACAGACCAATATATAGAATTTCTGATTGGAAGGTGGGTGAATGGGTCCTACAAAATCCATGGCCCATCTCTCAAAAGGATTTAACACTACCTGAGGCTGGAGTGGCATCTCATCCCTGTGAGTTGGCTGACCCATACATTGGCAACTATCACAAGCTTAGACATAATTCTTGGCATCTTGAAATATGTTGGGCCAATAATAGCCCATCCTTAAAATTTTATGCATGGTCCTTTTTGTAGCAAAATGACCCCCACAAGGGCCATCATGGCAAGATTTCATTAGATCATAAACCTCATCATCCCTCACACATCTCCCGATTTCTTGGTCCAGGCCTATGTAGAAGAGGTATCCTCCTATCCAACTGTACCTGACACTCTTTTGAATAATTTTCCTTCTTTCCCTAGGAGATAGTTGGAAAGGTACCTTCCCTACAACCAGATAATTAGCAATGTCTGCATACCAAGGTGAGTGAGCAGATACTGCAAACAAATGTTCATCAGGAAAAGAATCATCTACAGGTGAATTATCATCATTTATATGTAATCTCGAGAGAAAATCAGCAACCACATTTTCTTTTCCTGGTCTATCCACTATAGTGATGTCAAATTCTTGCAGTAGTAACAACCATCTTGTCACTCGGGCATTAGTAATAGGTTTATTCATTAGATATTTTATGGATGTATGATCAGTATGAATAAAAGTTGGGTAACTGGTTACATAATGCCTGAATTTATTGATTGCATATACTACTTCCAAGAATTATCTTTCAGTAACTGTGTAATTTAACTCAGCAGGAGGCATGTTCTTGTTGATATAGTAGATAGTGTAAGGTTCTTTGTCCTCCTGTTTCCCTAGTACTGTACCAATTGCAGTGTCTGAGGCATTTGAAGAAATTTGAAAAGGTAGAGCCCAATTGGGCCCTCTCAAGATGGGACCTGTAGACAATCTCTGTTTAAGATCTGCAAAAGACAATTCACAGTCGTCATTCCAACGAAAGTTAACATATTTTGTTAGTAAGAAAAACAATGGAGAGGCAAGTTTAGAGAAGTTTTTAATGAATCTCCTGCAATACCCAGCGTGTCCTTAAAAACTTATTATCTCTTTATGAGTTGATGGAGTTGGAATGTCCAAAATTACCTGGATTTTGGCTGGATCTACTTAAATCCCTGCATAAGAGATGAAGTGTCCCAGCACTACCCCTTCGCGCATCATCATATGGAATTTTTCTGTACTTAAAGAAAGATGAGACTGTTTACATCTTTTGAGCACTTTTTCCATATTAGACAAAACGTCTTCGAAATTAGTCCCATAAGGTGTAAATTCATCCATGAATATTTCCATACAGTCATTCACCATATCAGAGAAAATACCAATCACAGCTCTCTGCAAGGTGGCTGGTGCATTACACAAGCCAAATGGGAGAACCTTGTAGGAAAATGTACCCCAAGGGCTGGTAAATGTGGTTTTGTCTTCATCCTGTGGGGCAATTTGTATCTGGTTATAGCCACTGAATCCATCTAGGAAAGAAAAATATTTTTTTCCAGCTAAGTTATCTAAAACCTGATCAATAAATGGTAGAGGGAAATGATCCTTCTGCGTTGCCTTATTCAGGGCTCGATAGTCCACACACACTCTCCACTTACCATTCTTTTTAGGCACAATAACCAATGGTGATACCCACTCACTGTCTGATATAGGATAGATGAATCCGGCATTGAGAAGTTTCTGAAGTTCTTCTTTAACAATTTATTTAAGGTTTGGGTTCATTCTCCTTTGCGGTTGGCAAATGGGTTGGCATTCTTCTTTGATGTATATATGGTGGGTGCATAGCTCAGAGGGGATTCCTTTCATATCCATGTAATCCCATGCAAATGCTTCTTTATGTTTAGTCAGTAAATTCATCAGTCGGCAAGTTTCAGCGTTGGAGAGATCGAGACTGATGTTCAGGGTTTTTCCAGGTTCAATTTCTACAGCGATGCTCTTAGAACTGACTCTAGGAAATAAGTCAGTTGTTGTTGTTTCATCATCTGCTATTACGGCATTTTTTGTTATAGCGACTGTTGTTATAGTTGAATCACTCTGATTGTCAGCAATTTCTGAGAACATTTCCGAGTTCATTTCTTCCTGGGTCATAGGGTCAAAGACTCTGATCAATTGGTGGTGCGTGTGTTGTGTAACAATAGAGGGGTCACAAATAAAATAGTTGATTAATTCATCCTCTGTCTCATCCTTGAAACTTAGGGCCTTTCCTATAGTTAGCACAGGCAGATCACTTTCAGCCTCAATGTCCATCCATAGAGAGTTTTCAGGTTCTGCACTGGGTGTGGCATGAGGATACAGGGTAAGTTTTTTTGTGTCGTAACCATCAGAGATGGTCATAGAACCAAATCAGCAACCTATGAAGGCATCATTTGTGGCTAACCATGGTCGTCCCAAAATTAGAGAATGGCCTCCCAGACTAGATTTGGGTTGCAAAACGACAAAATCAACAAGATACTCCCATGAGTTTACTAAAATAACTAAATCATCGATTACTCCTTCTAGTCTGATGGTAGAGTGATCAACTAATTCTATAACAATAGGAGTAGTTCGGATTTTTGTTCCGAGTTGCAGCAACTGCATAGTTTCTATTGGCATGATGTTAATTGCTGCCCCTAAATCAACTAGTACATGTTGAATAGATGTCTGTTCGATTTTAACTGTGACGGTAGGGTTTCCTGGGTCGCCATATTTGATAGGTGGATTTTTGCCTAGCATTAGCTCAGACAAATCCCCCACTACATGCACTGTGAGGGGATCTTTAGGTTTTCATCTAGGTTTTTTGATACAGAGATCCCTCAAAATCTTAGCATAAATAGGGACATCCTTTATTGCTTGCAGTAGTGGAATATTAACATGTAGATTTTGCAATTCTCCAAGGAGATTGAAAGATGGTAATTCCACAGGCTAGGTAATTTTCAGTCTTTTAGGGAATGGTGGGTCTGCTGATTCTAGAATGGGTTGGTCAATTTCTTCTGTATCAGCAGATGGTCTGTCCCCTAATTCCTTATTTGAATCTGAAGATGGAGTATCTTCAACTATTGGCTCAACTATTCTTCCTGATCTTAAGTGTATTTCATCACAAGGCATAGGAGTAATAGATAAGGCTGGCACATTAAGTATGTCTATGTTCTGAACAACCTTATTATTTGGGTTTGGGTTAGGTTGCACAGGAATCCTAGGTCATAAGGGAGGATTGTTTGGTGAGTTATTGGGAGGTAATTGCAACTGTTGATGTTGGTATGGGGGTTGGAACTATTGTTGAAAGAAGTTTGGTTGGTGTTGGCTTGGATAACTGAGTTGTTGTTGAGGACCTCTCCCATATGGGTTCCATTGCCCATAGTGATTTTTTTATTGGGGCATAGGTAACCATGCATTGGGATCCTGATAAGAGGGTGGCATTTGATTTGGAGGGGGGGCATTAGACTGGCCATATGGTAGCTGATTGTTCTAATAATTAAATGCTGGAGGAGAGAATTGAAAATTCATACCTTGACCTCTTGGCTGCCATTGTCTCCTTTGTGTGATCAAATAGACAGCCTCTGCTTCCTCATTAGTTTCCTTCATTTATGCTTTTACCCCTAGTAGAGAAGGACATTGGTTAGTGGCATGGTCTAATTCACAAATAAGGCATACCTAGACACTGTTCAGTGGGCACTCCCTTGGTGGATGTTTCTTTCTTCATTTTGGACAGAAAATGCATAATACTTGCTCCGGTTTTGCTTATTTCTATTTGACCTACAAAGTGTCCATTTGTGAGGCAAAAGAGTTAATCATCTCTGTTTTGAAACTTTCTAACAGATTACCTATTTCTTCTCTTGTTTCTCTTCCATTTTCTAATTTTTGTATTCTTGAAAAAGTAGTATCCTTGGTAGCTGACTTATTCCTTGTAGATCCTCGAGAACATCTTTTACAGAGGTCTACAATGTCCTCATAGGATTCCTTAGATATATCTCCTTTACCAAGCATATTCATCATATATAAGCAATCTTCTCTAACTCCTTTTAGCAAAATGGTTTTCAGAATGTCCTTACTCACATCCGGATGGCCAGACTGTTGTAGATTGTATTGGAGTTGCTCCACAAGGTCTTCAAGGGTCTCATCCTCCTTCTGTGACATTTTGAACAACTCCTCTCTGTGTTCCCTTGTTCGACAGTAGTCTTGGTATTTGTGCAAGAAAATCCACCTCATTTGTATCCATGTTGAAATGTTTTCCCCTCCAAGGCTCATGAACCATCTTAACGCATTTCCTTTTAATGTGGCTAGAAACAGTTTGAGCTTCTATGCAGTGGTAGTGTAGTCATAGCTTCTACACAAAATGTGAAATTCAAACAGAAACTCATCCGGATCTTCAGTAGATAATCCATGAAAATTTGGGAGAGCCGAGAGAGGTATGTTTTTCATAGGAGCCATCCCTCGTGTGGGAACATCATAAATAGGAAAAACCAGGGTAAAGATAGTGTTTTCATTGTTTACCTGATCCTCGTTGTTCTATGGGTTCTCTTGGTAGATTTATTCTTCATTATCCCCTTGATTCTCCATATGTTCTCTCTCTCTCCACTCAATATGAACAACATCCCACTCTTCCTTAGTGACTATCTGACCGTTGATCTGATAAACAACTTCTTCTAGGTTTTCTCGGTTCGAGGCTATACTACCTTGATCCTCAATGTTCTCCAATGTTGCTTGCTGATTTGTTGGTGACAAATATTCAGCTTTGCTTTCAGCTACAACTTCATCTTCATCCCTTGATGATAATGATGTTTCGAGAGGGGGTGTTTCTGCTGACTGTGGATCATGTCCTCTTGGAGGATTGGCAGGGCAAAATATGGATCCTGAAGAAGAATCTGCTCTGGCTATAATCTCATCAACAATGTTTTGACTTCCCAGTATGTTAGGATTTCTTCCTCCACGTCCTCTGGTGCCTGCAATGTTAGTATTTTGGGGGGTTCGTTCTTGCATTTGGTGATTCATGCAGACTATTCATTCCTAAAAAAAAAACTAGTGTGCTTACCAAAATCTACAATTATCTTCCCCGACAACGGCGCCAAAATGTTGGGCACTTTAATTGTCTAATTGAATGGAAAATCAAAGTATTTAATATGAATTGTCAACCCAGGGAAGTCCGTTATTTCAAGATAATTCTGCACAGTCTATGCTAGATTATGAAAGCACCTCTAATCTAATTGCAGTATGGAATTTCTTTTAACAAAATCAAACAACAATATTGCTAACACAATTGTGCTGATACAGCTGGAGTATGACATAATTAAAATCATAATTGCAATCTAAATTGATGAATCTACAAAGACCATCAATTGCCTACCTTAATCTAACTTTCTAATTTACTTTTGCAGAAAGAAATTCTATACTATTGCTGAAGGGAAATCTACTTATTGCAAGAAGCTACTTCACACTTTTTATTCTCCAAAACAAGCTTTTAACCTAATGCAGAAAAAGGAAAAGTAGTTCTCCAGCCATTTTCAACAACTGACTTCTAATTCTCATGAGACAAGTTTATGCGCATTTACCAAGAAGGAACTAAAAAGTAACAACAGTTATATTCAGAAATATCTAACAATTAAACCATTCGCAATGAAAATGACTAAATCTAGAATTCGAAACAGAGGGGAATCGGTGAGGAAGGTGGGCCCTTTCCTTCTCACTAAATCCACTCAAAAGATAGGTTACAGTCACTAAAGAAATTCAATCCACTTCTTCATTCAATTACCAAAAAGATGTCTGTGTACAATAATCGTTCCTTTCTTTAGTTCTAGCCAAAAGACTAACAACCCTTTACATTACAAAAGCTCTGCTATTTAAAGTCAGAGTCAATCAGTGTTCAGAAATAGAGCAGTCTTGAGAATCCCCGATTCTCAGGCTGTTAATTAGATATCATTAATACAAAATATTGAATTCTCCTTCATCAACATCGTGAGCCAGCATTCTAATCAGCAGGTGTTGCAGCAGTCATATCACAACATGACTGGTGGCATCTGTTGTAACAACTTCCATGATTAACAGGCTTCTGTCATAACAGTTGTGTAACAACTTCTAGGATTGATGGGCATCCAATGCAGAAGTCCTGTAACAACTTCCAGGAATCGCGCATAGCTATGAAAGCAGCGAGTTTCTTGAAGTGGGTTGTTCTAACACTTTGATCATTAGTTAAAGTATTTCATGGGTAAAATATGTGAACGTTATCAATCAAACATGCTAAGTAAATGAAAACATTCGTACCTTGGGAAAAAGGGTTTGGGTGCTCATTATAATAGTCATTTGGCTTAGGAATGAGAAGGTTGAATGATCAAAAGGTGTAGTGAAAAAGGAACATTTCAAGGTCCTAACAAAGGGTTCAAACCATCAAATGTGGGTAAGTTACTTACGGTTGTGTCGATCCAACAAACTTCTTTGGTTAATCTAGCACATCTTCTTGTAGATACTTCATACATCTTATTCTGCCAATTCTCTAGTGCTTCTTCTAAGTCTGATGAACATGTGCTATCACTTCACCAGATTAAGTTTCCATCAGCTGTGGGATTAATGTAATCCTGTTGTCTGGCTATTAGCTTATATATATTTTCTAGTGCATATGCGTAGTATTCTTCTCTGATAGGTTATGTGTACCGCTGACCTTCATCTGTATCTAAAGGTGCGATGAACCTAAGGCCATCTCTTTCAAAAGTCATACATCTTTTCTTTATGTCAACAACAATAGAGTTATTGAAGGCCCAATCAATTACTAATAACGTAGGGTAAGGGAAACTGTCATCAACTATTTCAATTACCTCAAAATATCCAAATGTTCTTACTCCATCAATGTCCATAGGGACATGCTCCAATCGTCCAAATGGGCTGACAACTTGCTGGTTAGCCATCCTAAGCCTATTAGGGGAATAGATCAACTTCGGTTTTCCCATTAGTGCCCAGGTTTGCTTCGTCATCACATTGACCTCTGACCCTAAGTCAAGGACTACATAGTCTATCTCATACTCTCCTATTTGAGTATTCAAATGTAATTCCTTATTTGTCCTTCTCTTCTTACCAATTAGGTGTACTTCTCTATTCAGTAAGGGGTCTATATTTCCTAGCTCATATTGTCTGATTAAATCTTGTAATTCTTGTACAACGCTTTCGTCCTGAACCAACTTAATACAAGTATATAAAAATTCCATGATCTTGCTTACCTATTTTCCTTCTTTTGGCGAAGTAGATTGATCAAATTCCAGAGGCATTCCATATTATCTCACTTCTTGTGTTGTCTTTGATGCAGAGCCTTGGTCTCCTCTGAATTCTTTTCCGGCTTCCTCAAACATTTGTCTTTCTTTCTTTGCATCAAAAATTTGTGTCTTCTTTGTAGCTTTCCTGATCCATTAGTCTTATGTAATCTTCCCTTGGATTATTCTTTCATCTCATGTGACAACGCCTCCTCTTGTTATAATAGTGACTCTAGGGTCTTCTCCACGAGGCTCAACATATATCAATTTCACTTGTGGGTTCTGTTAAGGTCCTAGTCTTTCTTGAAGCTTAGCTAGAAACACGGGACAATCTTCTATAACGTGGTCAAATGAGTTGCAGTAGCTACAAGTGGTACAAGGGTTATGACAATCCCTCGCAAGGTGTCCTGGTTGTGCATAGTTATAACAAATGATCTATCCTCGGCCTCAACTCATTCCTCCTCCTCCTCCTCTTCCTTTAAATCCACTGCGAGGATTGAACTTTCCTCTCCCAGGAGAGTTATACTATGTAGTGTTTCCTTCTTGTTGTACTTCACCTTAAATATTATATATGTCTCTCGACCTTTCATGCATGAGATCGTAATCCCTACAATCCCTATCATCATGTTCTATAGACTTACAGAATGTGCAGTACAAATTTGTAGGTGTTTGAACATACTTTTGCATGTAGTAGCACTCACCAGGGCAATGTCTGTTTCTACATACCTCGCACCAAGGTAAGGTGACTTGCTTCAAAGGGCCCAGAGCTCCAGAAGCCAAGTATTCATTAAATAGGGGACAATGTTCCTTATCATGGCCTTCTGATCTGCATCTGACAAACCAGATGTCTTCTCTTTTATCTTTTCCCTTGTGTTTCTTCATATCTTCGACCTGCAGAGACAAACTAGTTAGCTGACTCAAGATTTGGCTCATACATGAGATGGATTCTCCCGTAGGGGTTGATTCTAACTTCATGGCGATATCCAATGCCTCATATTGTGAATCAATCTTCTGTTGCATCAGGGAAACTCTGATGTGTGGTAAGAGGGTAGCAATGAACTATTCTTTTTTTTTTTCATCCGGTATCTAAAAAGTCAATCGACATGTTAAGGTATTGAATCTCTGGTCGAATTCCCAAATAGGTTCGCCCACCTTCTTCTTGATCTCTTTCAACTCTATAATACATTGTGATTCTGACTTGGGTTTCTTGAACTCTGCAATCAGTGCATTCTTAATCTGATTCAATGGATTAGGTTGTGCAAGTCCCCAAACAAGCTTCATGTACCAACTCAATGCGCGGTCCCTTAGAGTGGTACTGAACTGTGTTCTTTTGACAGCTTCGTCGGTGACATTTTTAATATTCCATACGAATTCACATAGAAACCAGTGCTGATCAGAATCTTCAGATCCATCTCCCCTAAAAATAGGAAGCCTCATCTCATCTTCCATAGATCTTGCTAGGGTTTCTGACTGAATATGTGGTGGACTACTATTGATAGTGCTCTGGGTACTCCAGTGACTGGGATTACTCTGGTTGCTTAATACTACTGAATCAACGAGAGGGGTAATAATACTTACTTTGATGGTCTGCACAGTTTCTAAGGTTTCAGGTTCTCTTCGGTGAAGCTCTTTAGCTTTTCCTTCCTCTACCCTAGTGGGTTCTGAATGTTCTTCATCTGTAAGATCTCCCTCTTCTCCACTGTAGAAGCCCTCCTCCCCATAGTTCTACATAAACAGGCTTGCAAGGTGAACTTCTCATAACACTCTCCCACTGCGCGTATGTCCAGCTTCTGTGTCGTTGTCACTGTCTGAATTCTTGAACATTAACCTTTCTCAATCCGACCAATATATTGTATCTTCAAGATGTTCTTCTCATGCAATATCATCTTGATTCTAAGCTTCAGAAAATGCAAAAATTTCCCTCTGGGTCCCTTAAAGAAATATCTCTCGGCTTGGTTGTATGATTCTACTCTATCAACAACGAACTCTATGATGTACCCTCCAATGGTGCTATCGAACCAGTGATCTATTGCTCGTGATACAACGCTATCAACTCTTTTGACCTTCTTGATTAGCTGCGGCGTCCAAACCATAGGAGGTCCAGATCGGATCTCAAACTGGGTATCTACTAATCTAGCTAGCCACTCATATAGCTCCTGATGGATTCCTCCAAAGAAAATTTCGTGTATATTAGTAAAGATATATTTCTCTAGCCAATATTTTGAGATAATATTAGCGTTCTTATTCTGGGCTTCAGTGAAGTCCTTTTCTTGATCTTCTATCCACTTTTGAATCTCTGTCTTTTTGGAAACCACCTTGACATTCCCTCAAGAAGATTCATGTCTCGGAAACGAAACCATTTGTTGTCACAGGGGCAGACCCAGGGTTCATCTCCAAGAGCGTACCAACAAGCCCTAACTACTGGCCCTTTCGACAACACCTGTGAAGTAGATGCAGTCTCACCCGAAGCAGTTATGAGGGGGTTGTAGGACATAGATGTCTACAACCAAAGGGAATATCAAGTGGATCTAACACAAGAACAACACGATCTGCATATATCACTTATCATCTTAGATCTATTCTGCACATCTACTATCAGATCTAACACAACAATGCAATCACAGTATATCAATGACAGAGACAGAATATCAATCACACACCATACCAAATATACGTGGTTCACCCTCTCTCTAGGGCTACGTCCACAGAACTATGCTATAATATATGGAGGCAAAACATACAGTTCTTGTCTGCACTCTTAGCTAGTAGATCTCTTCTCTTCTCCTCTCTTTCTCTCCCCTCCCTACGCACTCAGTTGAAAGGTTGATCTTCGCACCCAGCTGAAGATCTTACAATACCAGAAGGCTCTCACTCTTAGCACTTCTCTCTCTCTCAATACAATACTCACTCACATCAACAATACAACTAGATCAACGGAAATATCGTACCAACCCAAAATACCAACCTGACCCAGGTCCTTTAGACCTTTATTTATACAATGCAATAGCTCACCAACAACCTTAGGCCGAAACCTAGGTGTCCAAAACCCTAGATACCAAAACCCTAGGTGTCTAAAACCCTAGGTCAACTTGACCCATATTTTTAGGGCTTCTCCAACATGTCTTTCCTTTCTTCTCGCGTGGTGCTCCAAATCATCCAATGGTATCTTTTTCCACTTGATGAGTTTTCCATGATCCTTCTTCCTTGCTTATCTGTCATCCCCGATCTCCTTGAACCATTTGTTGGCACAGGGGAAAACCCAGGGTTCATCTCCAAGAGCACACCAACAAGCCCTAACTATTGGCCCTTTCAGCAACAGCTGCGAAGCAGATGCAATCTCACCTGAAGAATTTATGAGGGTGTTGCAGGACAAGGATTTCTACAACCAAAGGGAATATCAAATGGATATAACACAAGAACAACATAATGTTCATATATCACCTATCATCTTAGATCTATTCTGTTGATACTAAGAGGGGGGTGAATCAGTATCAAGTACAATTTAAAAACCTTTTTAAACTTATACTTAAACCATTCAATTATATCCAATGAGCAATGAACAATAGTATAAG
>JASDQU010686145.1:29216-39780 GCA_032191745.1 Picea mariana | reverse complement strand
TTGTGATGTTTCAACTGCAACATGGACAACAAGTAAAAAATACATTGCCAATTAATAATCCTCATATAGGACTTACTAAATATATATTTCAAAAATTAAACAAACCAAATACATTGAAAAATTGGGAAAAAACTAGGAAAATGTGGGTAATAAATTTAACTTGCCTATTTATCTTTTAAACCAAAGGCTAAATCAACTTCCCTTGATGTAAGATCATGAAATTGATCTTGATGACGATGTGTTGTTTTAATCATCTTACTCACCCCTTCCCATGATAACCTACCGAAGTATTCTTCAGTATATTCTATCCAATGTTGCATCCAATCAAGGTTGTTTGCAATGTATAAATGTAAAGCATCCCACTCTCGAGCAACTATATGATAGTATAACAATTTAATATCATTAATTAGATATTGTTAATAAAGGAATAATTTAATAAATGTGTAATATATTAAATCTACGTCAACATCTAATAATTACCTTTCACAATCCTCATTTTACCTTTCCCCAATAGGACCTCCCCTTCAAATTTGTTGATGGATTCGAGGTGCCAAATGCAAGGCACATTCATATTTTCTACTAATTTAGGTGGATATTGACTAATGTACACCATGCATTGATATACCATATATCCCTCAACCATAGAACCCTCCGGACGTGCTCTTTGTCTAACAAAAGCCTTCAGTGACTTCAACTGCCTCTCCACCATCCACATCGACCTTGTGTGTATTGGTCCACATAATTCAATCTCCTCAACTTGGTGTATGAGGTAGTGTTCTTGTGCATTGAAAAATGTTGGAGGTAGATACTGTTGCAATTGACACATTAGTCGGGGAATTTCTCTCTTTCGATACCTTATATCTTCTTTATGGATTTCTTTTGATGATAGCCACCTACAAATGTCGATGCAATAAAATAATATCAAGGCATACATAAATTTGCAGATAAAAGATAATATGTCAATAAGTTCCGCTACAAATCACATAAGAAGTACATTTTCCTTATAAAACAATACTTACCTCATGTATTTGCCAAGTACATAAATAATTTGTTTTATGTTGTTGTCAAAGTCGTCTAGCAGAGATAAAGGTAGAACATACTGTAACAAAAAACAAATAATTATTATTTGTTTCCAAAAAATGCGTACCAATAAGGAAATATATTATAACCTACTAATTACCTTAATGAATGTATGCCAGTCATGTGTTTTAGCCCCATCAAAATCACCTTTTTCGTTAAGATATTTTGTATGTTCGACGAAAACCTCGTCGGAAACCTAATTTTTCGAATGACCTCTTTTACAATATTTCTCTGTTGCTTCATTGATGCAGGAGCATCACCTTCAAGATCAACAATGCACATGTGGAGGCAATTAGAGGACATCTCAGCAATATCAAAATTTCAAATTGCGCATTTAAAGTTGTTGAGATATTTTTGGAGACAACATTTTAAATTGTAACTTGTTTGTAAAGTCTGGAAGGACTGCAAGAGACTGCAAATATGGAGTGTCGAACATATTAGGTAGTAATTAGAAATTATTGTAATAGGATTGGGTAGGTGTTAGTTTTAAAAGTTTGAAATGATAGATTTTAGAACAGGACAAGAGAGCTCACAGAGCCAGTCCTTAGATATTATGATTTTCAATCTGTAATGGGGATATACAGAATAGAGGATGGATAAGTGGCATAGGAGAGATCAATAGAGTAGAGTAGAGTAACAGAGACATTGTGTATTTTTGTTTTTATGAATGAATAGAACAGACGAAAATTGTCCCAAATCCTTGGATTGTATTCATCTCAAATGTGATTGCATAAATGTTATTCTGTATGTATGATTTTTATTAATTCATTTCATGTATGAGTGATTCAAGGGTGGACTGTATGAATTTGTAATGAACTGGAGAAGTTTCATTTGTTTTCTTCTGAACCTTGTATGCAAGGTGTGCATCCCAAATGCAAGGTGTGCGTTGACTGAGTCTCGAGACAACTCAGAGAGGGAGGTTCAAAGAGAACAAAGGAAACTTGAGAATCCAAGTGCAAGGAGTGCACAGAGGCTAGAAGTGACCAAGGTTCAAAGGCACAACACAGAAGAACATCATGTGGGCGTAAGGTATTTTCTTTTCAAGAAAATTCCTCGAATTTGAGTTGTTCGAGATCTTTGAATGCAAGGTGTGCATAGGAGATCGAATCTTCAAAGGGACAAAGCTCAGGAAGGATAGTACTTTTGTGCATAGATATTCAGAAGAGAAGAATTGAAGGTTGAGGCCTTCGACACTTAGAAAAACTTTTAAGTCTGAGAGACGGGAAAGATCAGGAGGAGGAGCACCACAGACCGTTAGATCTAGTGCAGAGGACCGATATCCATCAGATCTGGAGGAAGGCGCATGAATTTTAACCTGGTGTATGCAGAGGGGAACAGACTCATCAAAGTCCTGAAAGCATCAGGACCATCTATCATTAGAGGATACGTGGCAAAGATACGGGAGTCATTGGGGTTTCAGAACTTAGGTGTATAAGGGTGGTGAGAAACGAGGATTCGCGATCGCCGAAATTGCGAAATCATTCCATCCGTCGGATCTGGGGTGACAGGTGTCAGAGATCCACACCCATTGGTGTTTTGGTCATCAGGAAACTAGAAGTGAAGACTTCCCCAAAATTGTGAAAGGAAAATCGTCGGTTTAAATCTTGGCCGTTGATTTGGGGAGAATCAAAACTGTAGATTGGGGGCGAGCGTGGATCGTTGATTCCCCAACGAAGTTTTCAGAGATTCGGGGATTAGGGGAAAGTGTTGAATGGTCCAGCCCCTTCACAAACCACAAAGCCCCGATACACAATTGGAGCTGGGCCATGGTTTGTAACTGGTGGTAATATGAAAGGACGATCTAGTGAGAGCTAGACCCTGTCAGAGTTTCAAAACTCGGGAGTTTGAGGAACAAGGCGTTGATTTCTTCAAATCATCGATACCCAAACTGTGACACACCTTTGGGCTTAGTCAGTGGTCACAGATGGTGGTCACTGGGAGAATGGACATGAGAGGAGTTTGGGCTCATTAATCCCTTTCAAATTTCGAGAGTTGGAGAGTCAGGGGTGACTCATATGTCGAAGCCCCAAGGTCTCAAATCATGGCGTGACTTTTGTGTAGGCATGTGATCACAACCCATGATCACGTGGAGTGGAGGCTCACGCTTGGGTGCTTGGTCACGCAGGTGGAATTTAGTGAGGGGACCTATGGATTGGTTTTATTAGAGGTTCCAGCAAGGACCAAGGAGTTGTTCCAGTGCCAGGAAGGACACGATCCAGTGACCGAGAGGTCGGCAGAACCCTGCCGAGGTAGGGAGCTTGCATCAGGTGGTATCAGAGCTAAGATTTGAGTTTGTTTGCAAATGAAAGACAAAGGGAAAGGAGGAAAGTTGGTATCCGTTGTAGTATCAAAGGAATTTTAAAATTTTTGTTTGTAGGTGACGCAGTGAAGTCATCCCGCCTAGAAGACACAGAGCGAATGCAGATATGGAAGAAGAAATGAGGCGACTCTGAATAGATTGGACGCCATGGAGATAGCACAGAGAAGAGAACCAAATGCTGGTGATATCAATGAAGATGAGAGTAAAGAAGAAGCAGAAGTCAAAGCACATGATGTAGAGGATGCTGCACAAGCTTGCTTGATAAAATTTGTTTCAAAAATAGGAGCCAGAGCAAGGATAGAGGTACCTATGTATGAAGGCAATTTGGAAGTTGAAGAATTGTTGGATTGGGTACATGCCATGGACAAGTACTTCGATTATGAAGATATCGAAGAGGACAAGATGGTGAAGCATGCAGTGAAAAGACTAAAAGGCCATGCAATGTTATGGTGGGATGAACTGCAAGCCGAACGCATAAGAAATGGTAAGCAAAAAATTAAAAATTGGGATAGGATGGTAGTCAAGATGAAAGACAAGTTTATCCCAAAGGATTACCAAATCAATCTTTACAGAAGATTGCAGAACCTGAAACAGAGAGGTTTATCAGTGAAGGAGTACACTGAAGAATTCTACCGACTGAATATTAGAGCCGGACAAAAAGAGAACGAAGATGAGAAGACATCCAGATACATCAATGGGATGAGTTATGAAATTCAAGAGGAAATCAACATGATTTATGTTAGTAAGGTCGAGGATGCCTATCAAGCAGCCTTGAAAGTTGAGGAAAAGTTGGCCAGGAGGCAAAGCCAACGAAGTAGAGGCGGAAACTCAAGCAGAGGCAAGGGAACCAACAGAGAAAATTTCCAGAAGTCGAAGCCTGAAGATGAAAAAATACATAGTCACCATGAGAAGGGTGGAAGCTCTAAAGAAGGACATCATGGTGGAAGAAGTTCTTTTTCTAGAGGTAGAGGAAGAGGAAGAGCCAGAGGAGGCATAGTTAAGTGATATACCCGTGGAAAAGAGGGGCACAAATCTTGGGAATGCCCCGACAGAAAAAGAGAAGGCGGAGAAGCAAACATTGTTGAAGCAGAGAAGCATGTGGATGCAGAATCAATAGAAGGAGGAAGAAACCTCATGATGAGGAAAGTTCTTCTCACACTAGAAAAGGAACCAGAGGAACCAGTTCAATGAACATGCCTGTTCAGAACTACTTGCAAGACGAAAGACAAAGTTTGCAAGGTGATCATAGACAGTGGAATCACTTACAATCTAGTATCCACATAGATGGTGGAAAAGATGGAATTGAATACAACTTCACATCCAAAGCCATATAAGGTATCGTGGTTGCAGAAAGGACATCAAGTCATGGTAAATCAACAATGCCAAGTTGAATTTAAAATAGGAGGTTACAAAGATGAACTATTGTGTGATGTAATTTCTATGGATGTCTGTCATATTTTATTGGGGAGACCGTGGCAATATGACCGAAAGGTTATTCATGATGGAAGGAAGAATACCTATACCCTAGAAAATAATGGTAGGACACATATGTTGCTACCCATAGAAGACAAAGAGCAAAAGACAGAAGCTAGTCCAAGCATACTTCTCATGAGTGAGAAGGAACTCTTAAAAGAAGTCAAGGAGGAGAAAGAAATGCAATTTGTTGTAGTGAGGAAGCCTAGAGTTATCCTTACAAATACTTCTATAGAAGATTTGCCTATTGAAATACAGGAACTATTAGAAAACTTTGCTGATATAGTCATGGATGAGTTACCACACTCATTGCCACCTATTCGGAGCATAAGCCATCATATTGAACTTATTCCAGGAGCTAGTTTACCAAACAAAGCAGCTTACAGGTTGACACCTAGAGAGAATGAGGAAGTCAAAAATCAAGTCCAGGAATTGTTGGATAAAGGGTTAGTCAAAGAAAGCCTAAGCCCATGTGTAGTACCGAATGTATTGAGTCCAAAAAAGGATGGAGGATGGAGGATGTGTACAGATTCTCGAGCCATCAACAAGATAACCATTAGATAGATATTTCCTTTACCGAGGATGGATGATTTGATGGATTGTTTAAGTGGAGAAAGCTATTTTTCCAATATAGACTTGAAGAGCAGTTATCATCAAATAAGGATGAGAGAGGGAGATGAATGGAAAAAAACATTCAAGACAAATGAAGGATTGTTTGAATGGTTGGTCATGACGTTTGGTTTGACAAATGCACCTAGCACATTTATGAGGTTGATGAATGAAGTGTTGAAAGAATTCATAGGAAAATTTTTCATAGTATATCTGGATGACATACTCGTCTTCAGTAAGACAAAGGAAGAGCACTTAAGACATCTGATATCAGTGATGGAAAGGTTGCAGCAAGAGAAATTGTTGATAAATCTGAAGAAGAGTTATTATATGAAGAAGGAGCTCATATATTTGGGTTTCGTAATCTCTTCAAATGAATTGAAGATGGACCCAGAAAAGGTGAGAGAAATCAGAGAATGGCCATCACTGAGAAACATATTTGAGGTAAGAATTTTTCGTTGGTTAGAAATCTTTTATAGAAAATTTATCAGAAATTTCAGTGGCATATGTGCACCCATGTTGGACACTGTGAAGAAGAAACACGGGTCCTTCAGTTGGACGGAAGAAGCTGAAAAAAGTTTCAAAGTGTTGAAAGAAAAAATTACAGGGAAACCAATTATGGTTTTGCTAGATTTTGGAAAAACATTTCAGGTGAGATGTGATGCAAGTGGATTATCTATTGGAGAAGTCTTGAGTCAAGACAATAAGCTAGTTGCTTATTTCAGCGAGAAATTGAATGACGCCAAGAAAAAGTATTCCACATATGACAAAGAATTTTATGTAGTGATTCAAGCTTTGAAAAAATGGAGACATTATTTAATTCCTAAAGAATTTGTCTTGTATAGTGATAATCATGCTTTGAAATTTATTACTAGGCAAGAAAAGTTGAATCAAAAACATGCAAAATGGGTAGAATTCATGCAGAATTTTACTTTTGTTATTAAACACATTGCTGGAACTGATATCAAAGTTGCAGATGCTTTGAGTAGAAGAAGTTTGATTGTACAGGAATTCCAAGTGGAGAGCTTGGGGTTCAAACACCTCAAGGAGATGTATAAAGAAGACGTAGATTTCAAAGAGGCTTATGAGGCCTGCAAGAATCTTTTATTGGGAGATAGAAGCCCATGGACTGAATATTTGATTCAGGATGGATTAACGTTCAAAGGAAGCCAATTATGTATTCTGAAGTGCTCAATGAGAGACAACCTATTGAAAGAAAAACATAGTGGAGGTTTAGCTAGACACTTTGGTAACGACAAGACGTTTGCACAGTTGAGTAACTCGTATTATTGGCCGAGCATGAGAGAAGAAGTGAAGAAGTTCGTGAACAAATGTAGAATTTATTAGTATGCAAAAGGAAGACAACAAAATACTGGTTTGTATCATCCATTACCAATTCTAGAGAGGCCATGGGATGCATGGACTTTTTTTTAGGATTGCCTAGAACTCAAAAAGGGATCGATTCCATATTTGTTGTGGTAGACAGATTCTCGAAAATGGCACATTTCATACCATTCCAGAAGACAAGCGATGCCACACACATTGAAAATTTATTTTTCAGAGAAATAGTGAGACTACATGGATTGCCAAGGAGCATAGTTTTAGACAGAGACACCAAATTTGTAGGACACTTTTGGAGGACTCTATGGAAGAGACTAGGGAAAAAATTATCCTTTAGTTCAACATATCACCCTCAAATAGATGGACAAACTGAAGTAGTGAACAGAAGTCTTGGAAACGTATTGATAAGTTTAGTCACTGAGCAAGGTCGAAAATGGGATCAGATTTTGGTGTAGGCAAAATTTGCATTCAACAATTCAGTGAACAGGAGCACAGGAAAAATTCCATTTGAAATTGTGTATGGTATACAACCAAGAGGGATTACAGAATTGAGGTATTTGAGTCAAGATGAGTTCAGAAGTGTTGGAGCAAAAGATTTTGCAACAGAAATGCAGAAACTTCATGACAAAGTCAGAAAATAGCTATAAGACAGGAATCAGAAATACAAGAGAAGAGTTGATCAAAAGAGAAGAGAAGTCCAATTTGAAGTTGGAGATGAAGTTTTAGCGCACTTGAGAAAAGAGAGATTTCCAACGAGAACATACAACAAGTTAAAGATGAAAAAGATTGGACCATGCAGGATTCTTAGAAAATTCACAGCCAACGCTTATGAGATTGAGTTGCTAGAGAATGTTGGGATATCGCTGATATTCAATATTGCAGACCTGTATCCTTACAGGAAAGATGAAGCAGGAGAATCAGATGACCAGAAAGAAATTATGTGGGAAGAAAAATTTCCCATAGCAGAAAAACCCCAGATAGAGAAAATTATCGAACAGAGGGATGGAAAGAAAACCAGGTAGAAGACATACCCTGAGTACTTAGTGAAGTGGAAAGATCATCCAATGGAAGATGCAAGTTAGGTTACAAAACCTGATATTTTGAAGCATGGAAAGACAGTGCAGGAGCTCATGGATAGGATTCCATGAAATTTTTTAACCAGGGTAGTATGATGCAGATGCATCGCCTTCAAGGTCAAAAACACACACCTGGAGGCAATCAGAGGACATCTCGACAATATCAGAATTTCAAATCATGCATTTAAACTCAGAATTTAATGGGTTGTTGAGATATTTTTGGAGATAACATTTTAAATTGTAACTTGTTTGTAAAGTCTGGAAGGACTGCAAGAAACTGCATATATGGAATGTTGACTATATCTGGTAGTAATTAGCAGTTATTGTAATAGGACTGAGTAGGTGTTAGTTTTAAAAGTTTGAAATGATAGATTTTAGAACAGGACAAGAGTGATCACGGAGCTAGTCCTTAGATATTTTGATTTTCAATCTGTAATGGGGATATACAAAATAGAGGATGGATAAGTGTCATAGGAGAGATTAGTAGAACATAGTAGATTAACAAAGACACTGTGTATTTTCGTTTTTATGAATGAATAGAACAGATGAAAATTGTCCCAAATCCTTGGATTGTATTCATCTCAAATGTGATTGCATAAATTTTATTCTGTATGTATGATTTTTATCAATTCATTTCATGTATGAGTGATTCGTGGGTGGACTGTATGAATCTGTAATGAACTGGAGAAGTTTCATTTTTTTTCTTTTGAACCTTGTACGCAAGGTGTGCGTTGATTGAGTCTCGAGACGACTCAGAGAGGGAGGTTCAAAGAGAACAAAGAAAACTTGAGAATCTAGGTGCAAGGAGTGCACAGAGGCTAGAAGTGGCCAAGGTTCAAAGGCACAACACAGAAGAACGCCAGGTGGGTGTAAGATATTTTCTTTTCAAGAAAATTCCTTGAATCTGAGTTGTTCAAGATCTTCGAACGCAAGGTGTGTGTAGGAGATCAAATATTCAAAGGGACGAAGCCCAGGAAGGATAGTACTTTTGTGCACAAATCTTCAAAAGAGAAGAATTGAAGGCTGGGGCCTTCGACACTTGAAAACCTTTTAAGTTTTAGAGACAGGAAACCTTAGGAGGAGGAGCACCGCAGACCATTAGATCTAGTGTAGAGGATTGATAGCCATTGGATCTGGAGGAAGGCACATGAATTTTAACCTTGTGTATACAGAGGGGAACAGACTCATCAAAGTCCCGAAAGCATCAGAACCATCTATCGTTAGAGGATATGTGGAGAAGATCCGAGAGTCATCAGGGTTTCATCACTTAGGTGTATAAGGTTGGAGAGAAACGAGGATTCATGATCGCCAAAGTCGTGAAATCATTCCAACCGTCGGATCTTGGGCGACAGGTGTTGGAGATCCACACCCATTGGCATTTTGTTCGTCGAGAAACCAGAAGTGAAGACTTCCTCAAAATCGTGAAAGGAAAATCATCGGTTTAAATCTTGGCCATTGATTTGGGGAGAATCGCAATTGTAGATTGGGGCTGAGCATGGATTGTTGATTCCCCAGCGAAGTTTTCAGAGATTCAGGGATCGGGGGAAAGTGTTGAACGGTCCAGCCACTTCACAAACTGTGAAGTCCCGATACACGTTTGGATATAGGTCATGGTTTGTAACCGGTGGTCACATGAAACGAGGAGCTAGTGAGAGCTAGACACTATCAGAGTTTCGGAACTCAGGAGTTTGAGGAACAAGGCGTTGATTTCTTCAAATCGTCGATACCCAAACTATGACGCACCTTTGGGCTTAGTCGGTGGTCACAGGTGGTGGTCATGGGGAGAAAGGACACAAGAGGATCTGGGGCTCATTAAGCCCTTTCAGATTTTGAGATTTGGAGAGTCAGGGGTGACTCATACGTCGAAGCCCCGAGGTTGTGAATCGCGACACACCTTTTGTGTAGGCGTGCAATCACAGCCCGTGGTCGCGTGGAGTGGAGGCTCATGCTTGGGTGCTTGGTCACGCAGGTGGAGTTTCATGAGGGGACCTGTGGATTGGTTTTATTAGAGGTTATAGCAAGGACCAGGGAGCTGTTCCAGCTCTAGGAAGGACATGATCCAGTGACCGGGAGGTTGAAAGAACCCTACTGAGTTAGGGGGGCCGCATCATCCATCAATAACCAAGGAAGACTAGTATTTTGTTCATGACCATCACCATTAAAATTAATAATAACACTTTGCAATGTGTGATTAGCTTCCTGGATGTCACAACAAATCTTTCCAATTCTCTCTTTTTCAGTCCTTCCATCTAGTATTTTCCATAACAATTCTGTTATGTTCTTCCTGATATGCATTGTATCAAACAAATGAACTATTTGTAGGTGGTCATAGTATGGAAATCTACTGAATTTCATCGGGTAACTTTTCATTCCTCGTGGAATCCCATTTGTGCCTTAACGACATTCATGAAACATCAACAAATTGAAATTAACACTAATTAATGGGACAAAATGAAATTAACCAAAGATTTATATAATATGTCATAGATAAATAATTTGCGTACCTTGACAATTTCTAATATATTCCAACTTCCATAGGCGAGGTGTCATTCTTCGTGGTTTTTTTCCATTTTCTTCTTTACCATTGAAATTTTCTTTGTCTGTAGTTCGATAACTATGGTTCTTAGGCAGAAAGTGCATATACTTATCAAACACTTCCTTTCCT
>JASDQU010686145.1:0-23938 GCA_032191745.1 Picea mariana | reverse complement strand
ATATATATATATATATATATATATATGGATTGGAACTTAACCAAGTTTGGAGCGTTGTTTAGATTCGTCGAAGTTTGTAGTTCGATCACCAGATTAGGCGGGCCCCTTTTTTATTTTTGAAAATTCGGTTTCGAGCCCTCATTGGGCATTTGCCCACTGCCACGTGGGAGCCCATGATTGGGCCACATGGTAGCCAACCATTAGCCCATGCCAACCACTTGTATAGTCACCTACCACATCAACCTTCCATGTCACCTACCACATCTCCTATGGTCTTCCACGTGGTTGTACGGACTACCATGTGGCACTTCCTCATTGGTCCATGGATTGACTCGAAAATGCCGAAGATGAGTGACACATGGCAACCTCCGGTGTTTCCACATCACCATGATGATGTCAACATGACACATGTCTCCCTCTACGTGTTCCACGTACATTGTATGGACATTGACGTCATCCATACTGATGATGACGTCAACAGTACAGATGTTGACTCATCCCTGCTGACTGGGCTAGGTTGACGAAAATTTTGACCACGAATATATTTCTATCTGTAACTCTGTTTGATGAGTCGTTTACGCTGTTGGAAATATTGTGACACGCTCTTCGCAATGATGCCAATTTCTATGACTTTTGAGGACTTTGAATTTTTTCCCTTTCTCTTTCTGTTGAGGCCATTCTGAGCTTTCTAAGAAGCTTCTAAGAATTATGAGTTGTCCTTAGTCTTCTCTAGATCCTTTTTGGATCACGCCTTCCTACTGAGATATTTTTAGACCACCAAAAGATTTCATCAATCAACAGATAAGTGAGTGAAGAGTTCCCTCACCTTGTTCTTCTCAATCCACTTTGCCTTGCATGGATGTGTACCCTTTAAGCCTACTCGAAGATAATGAACATCACCCCTGCGTGAAGTCCCCATCCTTCTGTCTAGGAGAAAACTCATCAACTAAAGGTATTGAAACTTCCTCACCCTAATCCATGATCATGGGAAACTCAAAAAGTTTCAAGTTCTCTACATTTGCAACTAAGTAGATCTACATATTTCTCCAAAATAGTGAAGGGTCCATAACGGATGGGCTTGAGTTTCTTCCCTTCGCCCTTCAATATTTCCTTGTTGATGTGAAGCCATACCTGGTCTCTAAACTGGAATTGATGATCAACCCTATCTTTGTCATGCCAAGCTTTATACTGTGCTTGAATTTTCTCCAACTATTCCTTGACTGCTTGGTGTACCTGCTGGATCCTTTGGATGAACTTGCGGATTCTGTCTTCGTTTCTTTCTTCATTTGAATCGGCATCTCTCCCATACATCAAGTCCAAACGAACCTTAGGTAAATACCCAAAGCATGTCTCAAAAGGTGAACATTGAGTGGAGGAATGTAAGGCTTGGTTGTAAGGATGTTGTACATAGGTTATTTGTTCATCCCATAACTTGGGATGCTTTCTGCAGTAGCCTCAAAGCAAAAGTACCAATGTTCGGTTAACAACCTTTGTCTATCCGACGGTTTGTGGATGAAAATTAGTGCTCCTCTTCAACTTGGTGTCCATCATTCTCCACAAACTTGTCCATAAATCCCCAAGGAATCGAGTATCTCTATCCGAGATAATGGATGTGGGTAACCCAAAGTGAACCCAAACATACTAAAAGAAGATATTAGCAATCTTCTCAGCAGTGATCTACTTTTTACATGGAATTAAGATACACATCTTGCTAAACCTATCCACTACAACATACAAATATTCATGACCCCATTTTGACATTGGTAAACCCCCTACGAAATCCATGGAGATACTTTCCCATGGATGGGATGGAACATGTAGTGGTGAGTATAGCCCCAGTTTTCTATTAGTGGGCATACAAGTAGAACACATCACACACCCCTTTACATATTTAGTTACAATTTCTTTCATCTGAGGCCAGTAACAAAACCTTTGTAGATGAGCCATAGTTTCTCCTACCCCAAAATTCCTAGACACAAGAGAAGTGTGAGTTTCTTGTATTACATGGACTCATTCACTTGTAGGAATACATAGATTTCCAAGATGATAGAGTAGTTTTCCCTACAGAAAATAGTTCTCTACCTGTGCACCATGGGTTAGTTTCTCATATACTTCTTTAAAATATCCATCAATGGCATATTGTTCCGCATAACTATCATGAGATAAAGAAGAATTTTTTAAAATAATAGAAGCAACAATAGGAGGTCTAGAAAGCATATAAGCTACCTTGTTACTCGTACCCTTTTTCTACTTGATTACCAAATGAAATTGTTGTAGGAAACCCATCCATTTGTAATGTCGAGATTGTTTCAGTTTGGTTTGTTCTTGGAGATATTGTAAGGGTTGAAGATCTGTATGTATGATTGTTTCCTTCCCTAACAAGTAGTGCTTCCATTTCCTTACACTTTGAACTAATGAAAACAACTCTTTATCATATGTACGATAGTTAACAACAACTTGGTTAAAAGTTTCAGAGTGGTAACAAATAGGCTTACGATATTGCATCAACACTACACCCATGGCGTATCCGTTGGCATGTGTCTCGATATCGAAGGGCTATTGAAGATTCGACAGTGCTAATACTGGTGCGGTACTGATATTTTCCTTCAAAGTGATGCAGACCCCCCTTCTCTCCTAAGGGATGGACAACCTCTCGATCTAGGATCGATCAAGAAACTGAGTCTGATTGACTCTTCCAGTCTTTTCTAGACCCCAAAACCACTTACACAGGTCCTTTCTCCAAAGACACGAGCCGTATGAGACCCACGGGTTCTCTTAGAGCGTTGTTCAACTTCTACGCCAATCAGTCACTAGCTCTTCTCTAGCTACACCCCTTCCTTCTTGTGACCATGGTTATAAACACTCACCTAACTCAAAAGGCGTTTCACGATTTCGCGTATCGGGTCTTCACATGTGAGTCACCCTGACTCTCCCAACTTCTGAAATCCTGACAGGATCCTAGCGCGTGCTAGCCCCTATATTCTCCTTCACTAATGTGACCCTTCTCTATGGATGTGGGCTTATCTTTCGAGCACTTTGTGATTTCACGTTTCATGAGGCCTGCTTGCTCGTCCTCCTGAAACCAGAACTTGTGAGTTTTTCTTTCTTGATCAATAGTCCATAATCCTTGCGATCCAATGGTCCTGATCTCCTTTTCGTGTATCGGGATTTTGTGTTTCACAAAGTTGGAGGACCGCTCACCTCCCTTCTCTTGATATCTGAACTCCTGATATCTCCTTGGAAAATAAACGACCCACACTCTCCTCGATCCGACGGCTCAGATCAAATCGCAAACTCAGATTTTATGAGTTCCCAGAACTCTTACCTCTGATTTCTCGAGTTGTGAACTCCCGACAAGACAGCCATATCTATGTTCCACGATCTTCCTTCGATCAAAAGTTGTGATCAAGTCGTGAACTTGAATTTTGTGAATCCTCACGACTCTGCCCTTTGACCTTTCCCCTTTGCGATTCAGCAAAATGTTGATCTCTCACCACGTGTCCTCCTTGATAGATGGTTTCGATGATTTCAGAATTTTGTAACCCCGCTCCTCCTGTGTACTTTCAAACTTATCGTTAGTGCACTTTACCTTGATCGGACGGCTACAATTCTTTTGCGCTCAGACTGAATGACTGAGATATTTCCTCCTCTGTGCTTGCTTCTCGTTGTCTGGATGTTGATCAGATGGTCCAGATCTTTCCTTCTGAGCTTACGCTTTCTTCAGACTTAGAAGATTTTCGAAAGATTCGAAGGCTTCAACCTTTATCCTTCCTGCAAGTCCATTTCTTGGATTTCGTCCAAGGCTTATGAAAAGCGTTGTTCCTCCTAAGCTTGATCTTGTGAAGACTTCGACTTCCCACGCACTCCTTGCGCTTTAGGGATTTCGATAACTCAGATCTGAAGGATTCCTTGAAGAGAAATTCCTCTCTCCCTCCTGGCATTCTCCTTTTCTAGTTCTTCGACTTCTTATAAAGTCCCTTCGACACTTAGTCGAATCTCGTATGTGTGCACTCCTTGCACCAGATCTCTACGCAAGGTTTGAATTCTTGCAGACAATTGTGCACGCCTTGCACCAGCCTCTTTGCACTCCTTGAAAAGGGAAAGTTTCATGCTATCTCTTCTGAGATTCATAACCGAGACAAATCCCGTCAACACACTCCTTGCATTATGTGTGCACACCTTGCACCACTCGACATAAGAGAAACAATTGAAACTTATCCTAACATTCATAGTTCCATCCACTCATAATGAAATTCATTCATTCATTCATGAAAGCACAATAATAGAGAATTGCAAACAATGTCCACACCATGCATTGGGTCAATTTTCCTCTGTTATATTCAAAAGTGAAAATGGCTACAACTATATCAAAACAAAAGATGAAAACTCAGAAATCTCCTACTAACTTGAAGCTAGCCTCATTTGGGCATAAATAACCTCTATTTATCTCAAAGGGTTCTTAGGGTTCCCCCCAACTACCTGGCTACTCCAAATCCTAATCTAACGACTATCTTAGACCAGTCGCATTCCAAAGTAGGAGTGGAAACTCCCACTTCGCTCGCAATCGTTCAAGCGTGCTTCAAATATTTTTTCGGCGTTGAGTTCAAGCGTGCTAATCGTTGGGTTCAGACGTGCTTCAAAATATTCGTTGAGACTGCCAGCGTTGAGATTCTAGAAATATTCCCATGCGCTGAGTGGTCCTTCTCCTCATGCTTGCCAACGATGCTCTTGCATCATGAAGCCCTCTTTCTCATCATACTGAAACCTAAACTTGCAAGTTTCTCTTACTTGATCAACGGTCCATAATCCCCACGATCCAATAGTCCTGATCTCCTTTTCGCGTATCAGGATTTCGTGTTTCACGAAGTTGGAGGACCACTCACCTCCCTTCTCTCAATAACTGAACTCTCGATATCTCCTTGGACAATAAACGACCCACGATCTCCTCAATCCGACAACTCAGATCAAATTGTGAACTCAAATTTCGCGAGTTCCCAGAACTCTTACCTCTGATTTCCCGAGTTGCAAACTCCCGACAAGACCAAATCTACAGTCCACGATCTTCCTTCGATCAACAATTGAGATCAAGTCGTGAAATCAGATTTTATGAATCCTCATGACTCTGCCCTTTGACCTTTCCCCTTTGCAAGTCAGTGAAATGTTGATCTCTCGCCATGTGTCCTCCTTGATAGATGGTTCCAATGATTTCAAAATTTCCTAACCCCGCTCCTCATGTGTGCTTTCAAAAATGTCATTAGTGCACTTCACCTTGATCAGGAAACTACTATTCTTTTGTGCTCAGACTGAACGACTGAGATATTTCCTCCTCTACGCTTGCTCCTCGTTGTCTAGACGCTGATCAGGTTGTCCAGATCTTTCTTTTTGAGCTTATGATTTCTTTAGACTTAGAAGATTTTTGAAAGATTCAAAGGCTTTGACCTTTATCCTTTCTGGGAGTCCATTTCTTGGATTTCATCCACATCTTATGAAAATCATTGTTCCTCCTGAGTTTGATCTCATGAAGACTTCGAATTCCCACGCACTCCTTGTGTTTCAGGGATTTCGATAACTCAGATCTGAAGGATTCCTCGAAGATAAATTCCTCTCACTCTCTTGGCATTCTCCTTTTCTAGTTCTTTGACTTCTTACAAAGTCCCTTCGACACTTAGTCAAATCTCGAATATATGCACTCCTTGCACAAGATCTCTACACAAGGTTCGAATTCTTGCGGACGACTGTGCACGCCTTGCACCAGTCTCTTTGCACTCCTTGCAAAGGGAAAGTTTTGTGATATCTCTTCTGAGCTTCGAAACCGAGACATATCCCATCAATGCACTCCTTGCGTTCTGTGTGCACATCTTGCACCACTCAACAGAAGAGAAAAAATTGAAACTTATCCTAACATTCACAGTTCCATCCACTCATAACGAAATTCATTCATTCATTCATGAAAGCACAATAACAAAGAATTGCAAACAATGTCCACACCATGCATTGGGTCAATTTTCCTCTGTTATATTCAAAAGTGAAAATGGCTACAACTATATCAAAGCAAAAAATGAAAACTCAGAAATATCCTACTAACTTTCAGCTAGCCTCATTTGGGCATACATAACCTCTATTTTTCTCATAGGGTTCTTAGGTTTCCCCCTGACTACTTGGCTACTCCTAAACCTAACCTAATGACTATATTAGACCAATTGCATTCCTGAGCAGTAGTGGAAACTACCACTTCGCTCGCAACCGTTCAAGCGTGCTTCAAATATATTTTCGGTGCTAAGTTCAGGCATGCTAATCACTGGGTTGAGACGTGCTTCAAAATATTCGTCGAGACTACCAACGTTGAGATTATTGAAACATTCCCATGAGCTGAGTGGTCCTTCTCCTTGTGATTTCCAATGATGCTCCTACATCAGCCCGCTTTCTCATCCTCTCGAAACCTAAACTTGCGAGTTTCGCTTGCTTGATCAACGGTCCACAATCCCCGCAATCCAACGGTCCTGATATCCTTTTTGTGTATCAACATTTCACGTTTTGTGAAGTTGGAGGACCGCTCATCTCCCTTCTCTCGATATCTCCTTGGACAATCAACGACCCACGCTCTCCCTGATCCGACAGCTCAAATCAAATCGTGAACTCAGATTTTGCGAGTTCCCATAACTCTTACCTCTAATTTCCTGACTTGCAAACTCTTGACAAGACCAGATCTACGGTCCACGATATTCCTTCGATCGACAGCTAATATCAAGTCGCAAACTCAGATTTTGTGAATTCTCACAACTCTGCCTCTTGACCTTTCCCCTTTGTGAGTCAGTGAAATGTTGATCTCTCGCCACGTGTCCTCCTTGATAGATGGTTCCGATGATTTTGGAATTTCTTAACCCTGCTCCTCCTAAGTACTTTCAAACTTATCGTTAGTGCATTTCACCTTGATCGGGAGGCTACGATTCTTTTGTGCTTAGACTGAGCGGATGAGATTTTTCCTCCTCTGTGCTTGCTCCTTGTTGTCTGGATGCTGATCAGACGGTCCAGATCTTTCCTTCTGAGCTTACGCTTTCTTCAAACTTAGAATATTTTCGAAAGATTCGAAGGCTTCGACCTTTATCCTTCCTGCAAGTCTGTTTCTTGGATTTCGTCCACATCTTATGAAAAGCATTATTCCTCCTGAGCTTGATCTCATGAATACTTTGAATTCCCGCGCACTGCTTGTGCTTCAGGGATTTTGATAACTCGGATCTGAAGGATTCCTCGAAGAGAAATTCCTCTTGCCCTCCTGGCATTCTCCTCTTCTGGTTCTTCGACTTCTTACAAAGTCTCTTCGACACTTAGTTGAATCTCGGATCTATTCACTCCTTGCACCAGATCTCTACGCAAGGATCAAATTATTACGAATGATTGTGCACACCTTGCACCAATCTCTTTGCACTCCTTGCAAAGGAAAAGTTTCGTGCTATCACTTTTGAGATTTGAAACAGAGACAGATCCCGTCAACTCACTCCTTGCATTCTATGTGCACACCTTACACCACTTGACATAAGAGAAACAATTGAAGCTTATCCTAACATTCAAAGTTCCATCCACTCATAACGAAATTCATTCATTCATTCATGAAAGCACAATAACAAAGAATTGAAAACAATGTCCACACCATGCATTGGGTCAATTTTCCTCTGTTATAATCAAAAGTGAAAATGGATACAACGATATCAAAACAAAAACTGAAAACTCATAAATCTCCTACTAACTTGCTTCTACCCTCATTTGGGTGTACATAACCTCTATTTATCTCAGAGGGTTCTTAGGGTTCCCCCGGACTACTTGGCTACTCTAAAACCTAACCTAATGACTATCTTAGACCAGTCGCATTCCAGAGCAGGAGTGGAAACTCCCACTTTGTTCGCAATCGTTCAAGCGTGATTCAAAGATTTTTCTGGCGTTGAGTTCAGGCATGCTAATTGTTGGGTTCAAACGCACTTCAGAATATTCGACGATACTGCCAGCGTTGAGATTCTAGAAATATTCCCTTGCGCTAAGTGGTCCTACTCCTTGTGCTTTCCAACGATGTTCCTGCATCATACTCCCCTTGAAAAAAATTCATGGACTCCTGTCCATGAGCTCCTGCATAGACTTTCCATACTTCTGGATAGCAGCTTCATTTTACCAACTGGCATCTTCTATTGGGTGTCCCTTCCACTTGACCAGATATTCAAAATAGCTCTTCCTTCTGGTCTTCTTGCCAATCCTCTGATATTCAACAATCTTCTCCATCTATGGTTTTTCTGATATAGGAATTTGTTTCTCCCACTGGACCTCCTCTTGATCTTCTGATCCCTCTGTGTCATCTTTCCTATAAGGATATAGGTCTGAAACATTGAATATGGGAGATATGCCCATATCATCTGGCAGCTCAATATCATAGGTGTTTGCATCAAACTTCCTCAAGATCTTGCATGGCCCTATCTTCTTCATCTTTAACTTGTTTTATGTTCCCCTAGGGAACCTTTCTTTCCTAAGATGTGCCAGAACCTGATCTCCTACTTCAAATTGAGGTTCTTTGTGGTGTTGATCAACTCTGTGCTTGTACTCTTGGTTAGAAATCTACAACTGTCCTCTGATCTAGCTATGGATATTTTGCATTTCTGCATCAAAATCTTCTTCTCCAGCGCTCCTGATCTCACTATGTTCCAAGTCTTTCAACTCAGAAACTCCCCTGGGTTTCATTCCATACAATATTTGGAATGGGCTCTTTCTCGTGCTCCTGTTTGGTGAGTCATTGTATGTAAATTCTTCTTGTGGCAGAATCTGATTCCACTAATTATGGTGTTGAGTAACCAGACTCCTCAATAAGTTTCCCAAACTTCTATTTACCACCTCAGTTTTTCCATCTGTCTGAGGGTGATAAGCTAAGCTGAAGGACTAATCTGTCCCCAACTTCTTCCACAGTGTTCTCCAAAAGTGACCAACAAATTTTGTGTCTCTGTCTGAAATAATGCTTCCGGGTAGGCTATGAAGTCTCACAACTTCCTTGAAATACAGATTTGCAACATGTGTTGCATCATTGGTCTTATGGCATGGGATAAAGTGTGCCATCTTTGAAAATCTATCCACCACCACAAATATGGAATCAAATCCTCTTTGCGTTCTTGGCAGTCCCAACACAAAATCCATGCTTATTGCATCACAAGGTCTCTCTAGTATTGGCAATGGTTGATACAATCCAATGTTCTGTCTTTTTCATTTTGCATGTTGGCAGATTCAACATTTTCTCACAAACTTTATCACTTTTGTTCTCATACATGGCCAATAGTATGAACTGCTCAATTGTGCAAATTTTTTATCATGGCCAAAATGCCCAGCCAATCCTCCACTATGCTTTTCCTTCAAAAGGTTATCCCTCATTGAGCATTTTGGTATGCACAACTGATTTCCCTTGAACAACAATCCCTCTTGAATCATATACTCTGTCCACTAGCTTTTGTCTCTCAACACAGGATTTTCACATGCTTCATATGCTTCCTTGAAATCTGTATCATCAAAACACATTTCCTTAAGGTGTTCAAACCCTAAGGTCTTCACCTGAAATTCCTGTAGAATCAAGCATATCCTTCTTAATGCATCAACAACCTTGTTAGCATTCCCAACAATATGTTTTATGACAAAAGTAAAATTCTGCATAAACTCAGCCCATTTTGCATGCCTCTGATTCAATTTTTCCTGTCTGGTTATGAATTGTAAAGCCCGATTATCGCTATACAAGACAAATTCCTGTGGGACAAGGTAATGTCTCCACTTATTCAAGGCTTGAATTATGGCATAAAACTCCTTATCATACGTGGAGTATTTTCTCTTGGTCTAATTCATCTTCTCACTGAAATAGGCAACAGGTCTATTATCCTGGCTCAAAACTGCTCCAATTGCAATTCCACTTGCATCACATCTCACCTGAAATGTCTTCTCAAAATTTGGCAAGACTAGAATTGGTCATTCTGTTATTTTCCCCTTTAGTATATTGAATCTTCTCTCGGCTTCCTCTATCCACTTAAAATACTTGTGCTTCTTCTCACTATATCCATCATTGGTGCACAAATTCCACTGAAGTCTTTGATGGACTTCCTATAGAAACTTGCTAATCCATGGAATCTCCTTACCTCAAACATACTCTTCGGTGACGACCATTCTTTGATTGCTTTCACCTTCTCTGGATCCATCTTCACTTCATTTGAAGAGATCAAAAAACCCAAGTAAATGAGTTATGTCTTCATAAAAGAGGAATTCTTCAGATTTATCAACAACTTCTCCTATTGTAGTCTCCTCATCACTAGTGTCAGATGTCTCAAATGCTCATCTTTAGTCCTGCTAAAGACCGGTATATCGTCCAGATATACAACCAAAAACTTGCCAATGAAATCTTTTAGTATCTCATTCATTAGCCTTATAAAAGTACTCAGCGTGTTTGTTAAGCCAAATGGCATAACAAGCCACTCATACAAACCTTCACTTGTCTTAAAGGCTGTCTTCCACTCATCACCTTCTCTCATTCTAATCTGGTGATATCTACTTTTCAAATCTATCTTAGAAAAGAAATTTTCTCCACTTAAACAGTCCATTAAATCATCCATTCTTAGCAAAGGAAATCTATACCTAATGGTGATCTTGTTAATGGCTCTTGAGTCTGTACACATTCTCCATCCCCCATCCTTATTTGGACTCAACATAGTTGATACTGCGCATGGACTCAAGCTCTCTCTAACCAAACCCTTGTCTAACAATTCATGGACTTGGTTATTCACTTTCTCATTCTCTTGAGGTGTCAATTTGTATGATGCTTTGTTCGGCAAGCTTGCTCCTGGTATCAAGTCAATATGGTGGTTGATACTTCTGATGGGTGGCAATGAGTTAGGTAGCTCATCCACCACTATGTCAGCAAAATTATCCAACAATTCCTGAACTTCTTTAGGAAAATCATCCATTGAAGTACTTGTAAGGATAACTCTGGGTTTCCTCACCACAACAAACTACATCTCTTGTTCTTTCTTGACTTCTTTAAGGAGTTCCTTCCCACTCATGAGAAGTATTCTTGTGTTCGCTTCCTATTTCACTTTCTTCTCCTCTATTGCAAGCAACATGTGTGTTCTACCATTCTTCTCCAAGGTGTATGTATTATTCCTCCCATCATGAATGACATTCTTGTCAAACTACCATGGTTTTCCCAACAAAATATGGCATACATCCATGGGAATTACATCACATAGGATTTCATCTTTATATCCTCCTATCTTAAATTCAACCAAGCATTGTTTAGTAACCATTACCTTGTGTCCTTTCTGCAACCATGATACTTTGTATGAATTTGGATGTGCAGTTGTCTCTAGCTCCAATTTCTCCACCATTTCTGTGGATACTAAGTTATTAGTGCTCCCACTATCGATTATCACCTTGCATACTTTGTCTTTAGTCTTGCAAGTTGTCCTGAAGAGACTATTCCTCTGCATTGGCTTTTCAACTTATGCCTCTGGTTTTAAGAGAACCTTCCTCAACATCAGGGATATTCCATCCTCTGCTCCTTCTGCTTCAACATCTCTTCTCTGTGCTTCTGAAATGTGAGCTTCACCTCCTCCTTCTTTCTTTTTCTCGGGACATTCTCAAGACATGTGCCCTGTCTTTCCACAAGCAAAGCATCTTACTTCTCCTCCTCCTCTTCTTCCTCTTCCTCTAGAAGAACTTCTTCCACCACCTTGTCTTCCTCGAGAACTTCCTTCTCTTTCCGAGTGACTATGTGGTTTCTTAGTCTCATCATTAGACTTATGTGCCTTGTCATGGGTAACTCCCTTGCTTTTGTTTGGGGCCAGGCCTTTACCTCTTCCTCGCTGGCTTTGTTTTCTGGCCAACTTCTCCTATGCTTTTAGTGCAAACTGGTAAGCATCCTCCACTGTCCTTACCAACATCATGTTGAGATCATCATGGATTTCATATCTTAGGCCATTTATATATCTAACAACTTTTTCTTCATCTCTATCCCTTTATCCAGTTCTTATGTTCAGCCTATAGAACTCCTCTATGTACTCCTTAATTGTCATCCTCTTCTGTCTCAGGTTATGCATCTTCCTGAACAAATTGATCTGATAATATTTGGGCATGAAGTTAGCCTTCAGCTTGGCTACCATTCTGTCCCAATTATTTATCTTTTGTTTCCCTTTGCTTCTTCTCTCAGCCTGCAGTTCATCCCACCATAGTGTCGCATGTCCCTTTAGCCTGGTGATAGCCTATTTCACATTTTTCTCTTCATTGATCTCTTCATAGTCGAAATGTTTGTCCATGGATCTCACCCAATCCAACAGTTCTTCAGCATCTAAATTTCCTTCATACATTGGGACCTCTATCTTGGCTCTGTCTCCCAATCTAGAAACTTATCTCAGCAAGTGTTCTTCGACAACATCCTCTCCTACAACTTCTTTGGCTTCTACTTCTTCGCTCTCTGCATCAATGATGTATCCAACATCAGGTTCTCTCCTCTGCACTGCCTCCATCACCTCTAATATTGCATGAAGTTCTCACATCTCCCTTTCTACAGCTTGATTGGCTAAAGGTGGTTTCACTCGTCTCCTTGGTGGCATTGTGTGGATTTTCTGTCACAACCAGAGTACAACTTCAAGTTCTTTTGTCTCCTCTCTTTTTCCTGCTATCTGCAAGAAAAACATCAGCTCTGATACCACTTGATGCAGACCCCCCTTCTCTCTTAAGGGTTGCGCGACCTCTCGGTCTAGGATCGATCAAGAAACTTAGTCTGATTGGCTCTCCGGGTCTCTGCTAGACCCCAAACCCACTTACACAGGTCCTTTCTCCAATGACGTAGGCCGTATGAGACCCATGGGTTCTCTCCTGAGTGTTGTTCAACTTATACGCCAATCGGTCTCTATCTCTTCTCTAGCTACGCCCCTTCCTTATTGTGACCACGGCTATAACAACTCTCCTAACTCAAAAGGCGTTTCACGATTTTGCGTATCGGGTCTTCGCATGTGAGTCACCCCGACTCTCCTGACTTCCAAAATCCCGACAGGATCCTAGCATGTGCTAGCCCCTCTATTCTCCTTCACCGATGTGACCCTTCACTATGACCATGGGCCAATCTTTCGAGTTCTTCGTGATTTCATGTTTCACGAAGCCCGCTTTCTCATCCTCCTGAAACCCGAACTTGCAAGTTTCGCTTGCTTGATCAACGGTCCACAATCCCCGCGATCCAACGATCCACAATCCCCATGATCCAACAGTCCTAATCTCCTTTTCGCATATTGGGATTTCACGTTTCACGAAGTTGGAGGACCTCTCATATCCCTTCTCCCGATATCTGAACTCCTGATATCTCCTTGGACAATCAACGACCCATGCTCTCCTCGATCTGACAACTCGGATCAAATCGTGAAATCAGATTCCGTGAGTTCCCAAAACTCTTACCTCTGATTTGTTGAGTTGCAAACTCCTGACAAGACCAGATCTATAGTGCATGATCTTCCTTCGATCGACAACTACGATCAAGTCGTGAACTTGAATTTCGTGAATCCTCACGATTTTTCCCTTTGACCTTTCCCCTTTGTGAGTCAAAGAAATGTTAATCTCTCGCCACATGTCCTCCTTGATAGATGGTTCCGATGATTTCATAATTTTGTAACCCCGCTCCTCCTGTGTACTTTCAAACTTATCGTTAGTGCACTTCACCTTGATCGGGTGGTTACAATTATTTTGCGCTCAGACTGAATGGTTGAGATATTTCCTCCTCTATGCTTGTTCCTCATTGTCTGTATGCTAATCGAACGGTCCATATATTTCCTTCCGAGCTTACGCTTTCTTCATACTTAGAAGATTTTAGAAATATTCGAAGGCTTTGACCTTTATCCTTACTGCAAGTCCGTTTCTTGGATTTCTTCCACAGCTTATGAAAATAGTTGTTCCTCCTGAGCTTGATCTTGTGAAGACTTCAACTTCCCGTGCACTCCTTGCACTTCAGGGATTTTGATAAATTAGATATGAAGGATTCCTCGAAGATAAATTCCTCTCACCCTCCTAGTATTCTCCTTTTCTGGTTCTTCTACTTCTTACAAATTCCCTTCAACATTTAGTCAAATCTCGGATCTATGCACTCCTTGCACCAAATATCTACGCAAGTTTCAAATTCTTGCGGATGACTATGCACACCTTCCACCAGTCTCTTTTCACTCCTTGCAAAGGGAAATTTTTGTGATATCTCTTCTAAGCTTCAGAACCGAGACAGATCCCGTCAACGCACTCCTTGTGTTCTGTGTGCACACCTTTCACCGCCCGACAGAAGAGAAACAATTGAAACTTATCCTAACATTCATAGTTCCATCCACTCATAATGAAATTCATTCATTCATTCATGAAAGCACAATAAAAGAGAATTGCAAACAATGTCCACACCATGCATTGGGTCAATTTTCCTCTGTTATATTCAAAAGTGAAAATGGCTACAACTATATCAAAACAAAAACTCAAAACTCAAAAATCTCCTACTAACTTGTAGCTAGCCTCATTTGGGCGTACATAACCTCTATTTATCTCAGAGGGTTCTTAGGGTTCCTCCCAACTACTTGGATACTCCAAAACCTAACCTAATGACTAACTTAGACCAGTCGCATTCTAGAGCAGGAGTGGAAACTCCCACTTCGCTCATAATCATTCAAGCGTGCTTCAAATATTTTTTCGGTGTTGAGTTCAGGTGTGCTAATTGCTAGGTTCAAACGTGTTTCAGAATATTCGCCGAGACTTCTAGCGTTGAGATTCTGGAAATATTCCCATGCTCTGAGCTGTCCTTCTCCTCATGCTTTCCAACGATGCTCCTGCATCACAAAGTATCAAATATTTTTGTTTCTTTCCTCCCCACTAAAAAGTGTTCTTCACACTGGTTAAGGCATGCAAAGGAACTACTATAAAGGAGAATTTTGAAATGAATATCCTCCAATACTGGACTGCAGCTAAGAAACTTTGTATCTCAGTTACACTTTTGGGCTTAGGCCAATTTACAATTACATCAATCTTGGAAGGATCAATTTTTTATCGTCCTCCTCCTACAATATGACCTATGTACACAAGTGCATTCTTACCAAATTCACATTTGGACAATTTTACATACAACTTTTCCCTTTGCAAAGTATCTGATACTTGGTTTACATGCCTTACATGTTCATCCCAAGTCCCGCTAAATAAAATAATTTTGTCTAAATATACAATCACAAAATCATCTAGAAATGGCCTAAATACATCATTCATCACATGCATGAACGTTGTCAGAGAATTACAAAGCCCAAACGACATAACTAACCACTTAAACAATCCATGTATGGTTTTAATGGTAGTCTTCCATGCATCCTTTTCTGCAACCCTGATCTGGTGGTATCTACTGTGCAAATCCAACTTAGTGAAATAAACAACATTCTTTAATTGATCAAGTAAATCATCTATACGAGGAAGAGGGTATCGATTGTTCACCGTGATTTTATTTAGGGCCCGGTAATCGACACACATTATCCATGTGCCATCCTTCTTTGGCACCATCATGATCATAGAACCACAAGGAGATGAGTTGGGCCTGATGACCCCTTGATTTAATAAGCCTTGTACCTGACTCTTGATCTCTGTCACCTCTACAAATGACATCCTATATATGCCCACAATAGGAAGAGGAGAATTCTGCTGAAGATGTATTTCATGTTGTATTTCCCTCTTAGGAGGTAATCCATCTGGTTCGTGGAAAATATCATCATACTTAGAAACAATATCAATTAGTTCTTTCTTATGAGAAGGATCACATCCTTGAAAAGTGTCGTATGTTCTGACATCTTTCTCCCTTACGACCATGAGTACATATCTCTTATTGGTGTTTATGAGTCTCTTCATTTGTCCTGAACTAACAAGTGTTGTGTTTTCTCTCATGTTGTGGGCTCTAACAATATATTCCACTCCCCCCTTAGTAAGGTGATATTTGTTCTCATGACTAAAGAAGACTACTTTTCTATCATAAATATAAGGACTCCCCAACACTATGCCACATATATCAAGTGATACACCATCCAAATCCACTTCATCAATCAACTTTGAAGCAATAACAAATTTGACCCTACATTGCTTGGTGACATTAATTTTTTCTTTATCACATACCCAACCAAGAGGATAAGGCTTTGGATGTGGCTTGGTTTCAAGACCCATCATTTTGACAAGTGCTTTAGATATCAAGTTTACTTGGGAACCCGGATCAAAAAATGTATCTATCTTAGTGTGTTTAGATACAACTCTTATATGAAATAATTCATTCCTCTTTCTTTCGTCGTCATGAGATTTATTATAGGAATTTGAACTAGCATGAAGGGAATATTTACCTTGTACTCCAACTGTTGTGATCTTTCCTTTGTTTCCTGAATCGGAACCAATATCTTGTTGCACTGTAGAAACAATCTTTGTCTTCCCCTTTCCACCGAACTGCTTCGGTCTCTTCTCTAGATGTAGTTTCCAATAGTGTTCATCATCGTGACCACTTTTATTGCAATGAGTGCAATATGGTTGTACTTATTCTCTCTTTATAGTGGCGGTCTTCTTGTCCATCCTTTTAAACTTCTTAGATGCCTTATGTGGGAATTGGAAGGTTTCTTTGTGGGATCTTCTTGAACATGTTTTCCCCTATTCTCAAGGTGAGTGGCTTGCACACAAACTTTGTCAAGATTGGTGGGGTTAAACAATAGAAAAGTATGACGAATATAACTATGAAGTGTGCCAATATACTTCGTTAAAGTTTCATAAGAATCCAAAGGAATGTTTAATGAAAGAGATTTCTTCCTAAATTCTTTCATGAAACTTTGTACAGTTTGACCTTTATTTTTTCTTAAAGTTTTCCATTCCATCATTGCTTTATGTAAATAACCCAATGGATAAAATTGTTTCCTTATCACTGATTTAAATTCCGACCATGAGGAAAGAAGATTACCACACTTACTTTTGTCCTGAAGTTTTCTCTCCCACCATATGAGAGCGGTGCCTTCCAACCGAAGAGAAACCAACTACACTTTAACTTCTTCTTCATCAATCTATTGAACACGACAATATACTTCAACCTGTCGGTTCCAATTATCTAGATTTTCAGGATTATCATCTCCATTAAACATAGATAAAGAAAATTTTATATCAAGCTTTAATAATGGTTTCTTAAAAGAAGCTTTATGGATAGAATGATGAGAATGATGAGAATGGTTAGAGGAAGAAGAGATAGAACTTGATGGTAAAGATGGAGGCTCAGGAGGATCTCCTCCAGCCACTTGATTTACTGAAGCATTATCATCAGCTTGTGATTCCTTTTTCTTCCATTGCTTCTTCATCCTCTTCTAGTAGTCTCCATACATTCATTCAACCATTTCTGACATGCAATAAAAGACCATATGGAAGTTTTTCTCCTCTTCATCACAATTGTCCTCTTTTTCCATTTTCTTCCTTCAGGATGCACGACCAACTTTGAGATTGAAAGTCTTAAGAGTTCCTTCACCCTTCTTCTGCTTGGCCCTAGTAATCATTCACACTCGACAATTCAAGTCAAATATGATTGATCTGATACCAACATGATCTAGGATCTTTTCATCAAAGTGACTTATAAATAATTGTATTAAATGAGAACAAATTAAAGTGCACCATAAAGAAGGAAAAGCTCAATAATGAAGAGACATAATCATCAAATATGAACACTAAAATTTGATAACAGAGTTTGTCCCTGGTGGACTATGTCTTTGGGTCCTGCTCTCAAAATGGTAGGCCTTTTTATTAACTCAAAAAAAGAATTTGGAAAAATACATAAGTATACCTCATTCTGGAATTAAGTTGCAGAAGCTTTGCTCGGATCAGAAAATCGACAGTACCATTGAATTCTTGGCATCGCATTACCCAAAAATGACTATCTCCATGCCTCAACTCGACTCTATCACTCCCAGGCCCTTGAGAAATCTTGTCTCGCTTTTCGTGCCTACTCCCTGCAATTAATTCTTTGTACTGCATCTTGAAATATGTGCCCATTCGTACCGTCGAGTGCCCTCTCCTTCCTGTTGGATTACTGAAAGGGGGGGAGAATCATTAATAGCATAATTATAATCCTTTTTCTCCAAATAGTCCAAGTGTTATATCAATGTAGAATTGTTATCCAATAATGAGCAATAAGAAATGAACAATCACACACATACACAATACACCAGTGTTTTACGTGGAAACCTAAATTGGGACAAAACCATGAAATGTTTTTTCTTATATGTCTTGAACAATTACATTCATTGGAAGCACCGACTTCCTTTGTTTTTCAGCTACAACTGGAAGGAGGCTCCAACCCCCTAGTTTCTCAGGCTATAACCTAAGGGAAGCTCCAACTCCCCAATTCTCTGGCTACAACCAGAAGGAGGCTACAACCCCCTATGTTCTCCGGCTACAACTGGAAAGTGGCTACAACCACCTGTCCTTGCCCCGTCCAACCACCCTGAAGTAGAAGTAGAATGATGGAACCACTGTCACACTATCATTGTGAGATATACCATTGTAAACCTCTACCAATAAACCTGAACCATGCATCGACCATGCATCAACCTGTACCTCAACCTGTAATCAACTTGTACCATAAACAAGTGAATCAACCATGCACCAACCTGTACCATAAAAAAGTGCATCAACCATGCACCAAGTATGTACCAATCATGTGTCAAGTAATCATCAACTATGACTCATCAATATGCACCAAGATCATCAACTATACACCTCATGTATGTCCCAACTCATCAACCACTTGTCTCAACCATGTACCCAACTTGTACCTCAACCAAAATCCCTCATCAGTTTCATCATCCAAATATGATTTGTAACTCTGTGATAGACCTAGTGTATATGATCACATACCTGCAAACCTTCCTTAACTTTAAACAACAAGAGACTAGCATTTTCATCAAAATTTTCTTTAGTCTCAGATGCCTAGTTTTGGATTAGTCAACAACCCTAACTTGGAATAATCATAACTTTGTCCCTGTAATGAATAAATATATGAAACTAATACACAATGTTATTCAGTTTTTTTTATGCAATTTCTCCAGGTGTCACTACTTGGAACCTCTTAGAAAAGGAGTCATAGCAAAAATGGCATACCTTACTGAATTTTGGCTTATTCTAGAGAGTGACCTTGTAGAGTGTTCCCCACACATAATATTTGTTGAATCGATCTGAAAATGTTACAGAGTATACTACATACTATAATCTAACCAACACATTTTTTCTTACTGAATTTGGATATGTTATGAATAAGTTATGACTTTTTTACCCGAAACACTTGTTTTTGACTAGTTTCGGGACTAGCCACAAACCCTATTTTCCATGGAGCGTAACTCCAAAAATACAACGACCCACAAGATGAATGTTTTACCACAGATACTTTTATATGTTTCCTCAATGTGATAGCAATTCCACGGTCTAAATAATTCTAGAAAAAAATTTATTGTGAAAATGGTGAGATGACCTGTAAATAGCATACCTTAGAAAGCATCATCAAAAGAATTTATCCTTCCTTGAATTCAACCTTCTTTTCTTCACCTTCCCTCATAAATTCGGCTTAGATATCCTTTGGTTACCTCAGACACCTATAGGTATTCAATATTCTCAAGTGTGTCTTAAATGAGAGAGCCTTGCCTTTTTTTTATACTCTCCAAGTAGCTTCCTTAAAAACATCTTCTAGGTCACTTTGCCCAGTTTCCTTATTTTAGGGTTAACCCACTTCTAATTTCTCCTTTAAATTTATTATTTAAATGATTTATTTTGTATTCACTTTGAATTATAGTACACTCATCACTTCACTTTATTATTTACCTTCTAAAATCTATTGAACCACTTTGACTACTTTGACTTTTTGGGGCTTCTAGATGACATAAGAGGGTCCTCCAACTTCATAAGGTCATAACTCACAAACCGTGAGGTGTTATGTGACGTTTCACATACCACCAGAAATGGAATGACATGTACCATACATATAGAATAGTATTACCTTCAAATATATCAAAAATCATACCATTATCCATCAAACAAACTTGGGTCCATTACCCAAACCTGGGTTCTCCAACTTATCATGGCCATAACTCTCTAACCATGAGGAGTTATGTGATGTTCCACATACCACCAAAAATGGCATGACAAGCACTATCCATATAGGATAGTTTCACTAACAAATTCACTGACCTTAATATCATTATTCCACAAATAAGCATGGGTTCTCTAACCATACTTCTATAACTCAATCCGCAAAGCGTCTTCCTGTGAGGGATTTCACCATAAGAGGACCACTTTGGAGTTCATCCATTTGTACTTCTTATCAACCATGAAAATACAATAATGAGTCATATTTACATCAAACAAAATTGGGTCCATTACCCAAACCTTTGTGCTACCGGGCTTTCTTCAAGGGTTGACATCAATGACAACCAACCTTAATCAACAATCTCCCCCTTTGGAATTGATGACAACACTCTGATGCAATACTGAAGTCATATCACTCATGCTCCCCCCGGAACCATGCCTCTGTCCTCTGCATCTCTATGACCATTGCTCCCCCTGGAATCATGCCTCTGTCCTCTGCATCTGATAAATCGCTCCCCGTTTGTCATCAATTGCAAAGGTATCTTCCCATCCAGGGTTTATCCCCCTACCTGAATTGTCCTCTTTATGGTGCTTCCTCGTGTACATATAAGAAATATAATATAAGCATTCAAAAGCATTCATTTTGGAGTAGAAATAAATCTGAGTCTCTGGCAAATATATTCAAAGGCTTCCCATGGAAGTGGTTTTTTAAAGATGTATGCCACTTGTTATTTTGTTCTCACATACTCAACTCTGATGTTCTTTTCTGCAACTTTCTCCCATAGAAAGTGATACTTGATTGGAATGTGCTTTGTCTTGGAGTGCATCACCAGGTTCTTTGAGATACTAATGGTTCTTGTATTATCACAATATATTGGAATGGGCTCATCATACTCAACCTATATATCTATCAGAGTTTGTTTCATCCAAAGAACATGTGTACAACATGATGTTGTTGCAATATACTATGTCTCGGCTATAGATAAGGATATTGATGATTGGTTCTTGCTTATCCATGATACTAAACACTCACCCAAGTAGAATGTTTCTCCACTGGTGCTTTGTCGGTCATCAATACAACCTGCCCAATCTGCATCTGTGTAGGCAATAAGTGATAGATTCTTTCCTTTTGGATACCATAATCCAAACTCTTATGTTCCTTTGAGATATCTAAAAATCCTCTTTACTACTAATACATGTGATTCCTTTGGTGTTGCTTGAAATCATGCCACTTGTCTGACTGCCTGCATTAAATCTGGTCTTGATGATGTCACATATAGTAGGCTTCCAATCATTGACCTGTATTGCCTCTGATATGTAGACTTAGAATCATCATCTTTGCTCAACTTGCAACTGGTTTGCATGGGAGTGATGACTGGTTTGAAATCTTCCATTCCAAACCTCTTTAGCATTACTCTGATATACTTGGTTTGAGAAATAAAGATTCCTTGGTTGCTTTGACGTATCTGAAGTCCCATAAAGAAGGATAGTTCTCCAATTAATGAAATTTAAAATTAATTTTGCATATATTTTGCAAATTTATGGCTTAACCTGTCATCATCACTACCAAAAATAATATCATCAACATAAACTTCAATTAATAAAATATTACCTTGACTTACCTTGATGTAGAGGTTTTTGTCTGCACTTCCTTTTCTGAACCCTTCCTGTTACAGATACTTATCTAGTCTGGAGTACCATGCTCTAGGAGCTTGTTTTAGACCATACAAGTCCATCTTTAGTTTACACACATAATCTACATTCTCTGACAACTGAAAACCTTCGGGTTGTTCAATGTAGACTTCTTCTTCAAATTCCCCATTCAGAAAATATGATTTTACGTCCATTTGATACATTTTAATATTTTTGGAGCATGCATAAGCTAAAAGCAAATAGATTGCTTCCATTCTATCAATTGGAGCAAATGTCTCTTCAAAGTCAATTCCTTCAACCTATGCATATCCTTTACATACCAATCTAGCTTTGTTCCTTGTAACCCGTCCATATTCATTCAATTTATTCCTGAAGACCCACTTTGTGCCAATCACATTCTTATTCTTTGGTCTTGGAACCAGTTCCCAAGTGTCATTTTTCTCTATTTGATCCAATTCTTCATCCATGGCCTTTTTCCAAAATTCATCCTTGTTGGCTTCTTCAAAACAGTTTGGTTCAATTGTAGATGAGAGTCCTAGGTTTGTTTGTTCTGGTGAACGGATTCTTCTTCTAGTCTCAACTTCTGCATCTTTGTTTCTGATAATCTGTTCTGAAGGATGATTCTTCTGTACTCGTCTACTGGGTGGATTTGGAGGCACTTGTTGAACTTCCTCTTCTGCTTCTTTCATATTCTCTTCATCTTCCTTTTCTACTTATTTTTCATCTTATGTTTATTCTTCTAAGGGTTGTTTCATTGATTTATTTTCTTCTTTCTTTGATTCTGGTCTGCCTTTTTCATCAATTGTCACGTTGATGCTTTCCACAACTTTGTTCAATATTAGATTGTAACACTTGTATTCTTTCCTTGTACTTGAGTAACCAACAAGTACTCATTTTTCCACGCGAGAGTCAAACTTTCCCATTCCACCATCTTCTCTTTTGATATGACATTTGCTTCCAAAAACTCTTAAGTAATTTACATTTGTTGGTCTTCCTTTCCATAGTTCATGAGTTTTGTCCGTGTTGTTTCTGAGCATTACTCTGTTTTGAATGTGAACTGTTGTATGCACTTCCTGTGTCCAAAAAATATCTCTCAAATTTGAATCCATTAGCATTGTTTGAGCCATTTCCTGTACTGCCATTTTCTTTCTTTCAACAACTCCATTCTGTTGAGGTATCCTAGCAACGGAGAATTGTCTTTTTATTCCATGATTGTTGCACTAGTCCATAAATTCCTTTGAGGTGAAATCTCCTCCATTATCAGATCTCAAGCATTTGATTTTTGAATCCATTTCATTTTCAACCATTTCTTTGTAGATCTTGAAGTTTTCAAAAGATTCTGACTTATTCTTGAGAAATCAAACTGCAATCATTCTTGTATAATCATAAACTAATAACATAAAGTATTTCTCATATTTTAAGCCCTTTGTTCTAGTTGGTCCAACTATATCAGTATGCACAAATTCCAGTGGTCTTGTCATTGAATATTCCTTTCATTTGAACCTGTTCTTTGTTTTCTTTCCTTGTTGACAATGTTTGCATAAAGTGTTGGTTGGTTTCTTGATCTGAGGCATTTCTCTGACTGCTTCTCTTTTGCTAACTTTTAAAAGGTTATCAAAATGTATGTGACCCATACTTATGTGCCATAGCCAACTTTCATATTCCTTTCCTAGACAACACTTTTCATTTCCAATTTCACTTAACACATATATGTTGCTTGAAGTTCTTGCAACTATAGAGACCAATTTCCCTGAACCTTCTTTTATTATCTCACACTTTTGTGAATCGAAAGTAAAATTATGACCTTGGTCACACATTTGACTCACACTTAGAAGATTATGTTTCATATCTTCTACTAGTAGAACATTTTCTAGCTTTTCATTCTTGTTCCCAATTCAGATTGTTCCTTTTCTAATGATTTTGGTTGAATCATCATTTCCGAAGGATATTGATCCATCTCTTTCCTTTCGTAATGTAATAAACTTGTCTCTATCACCTGTCATGTGTTTTCAACACCCACTGTCAACATACCAACCACGTTTCTTATGCTTAGCTTGTAGAGCGATTGTGCATTCTTTATTGCTATACTAATCTTGCTTTCTTATCCATGTCATTTTCTGAGGTTCTTGTCTGTGAC
>JASDQU010686143.1:0-17062 GCA_032191745.1 Picea mariana | reverse complement strand
AAAATAATTAGCAAGGTGAAGGGAGCACTCCACATAAGGGTATATCTCACGATATCTATGTGTCAACCACATGCCAAATAACACCCAAAATACTAGGGAACTCATCACCTAGACCAAAAGGTGACATACATACATAGATCCATGCTTACGACTAAATGGGGAGTGTGCTTGTTACCCCATAACTACTATGGGTAACTAGAGGAGAAATTTTCTCCATGATCCACATTACAGACAGTAGTTCCTGTTACCCCCTCTCACCTAGGGGTAACTAGAGGAGATCATGTCTCATGGCCTGCAATGAAGACAATGATCTCGACAATTGACGATGATCAACATGTCCACAGAGATCATCCTAGAAGCCCCCTCAGATGGCTCATCACACTCAATCAACAAGGCTCTCATTGGGATATGGTGGCCCAACACAATATTAGGTACATTAGTATTTGTTTCATATAAAGTGTCATATTTAATACATTGGGCATTTGACTAGTGATCATAGGTTTGTTAACCCATGGATTTTCTCCCTTGAGAATCCTGAGTGTTAAGAGCCAGCATAGTCTATCTTGGTTGGCATTTAGAGATGTACCCAGATTGAGCATTTGTGTGAGCCAATTGTTGGTTCCCTTCAAAGGTAGGTACGGGACTGGTTTTGTGGTGCTTTTTGCTTCAGAAACAGAGCTAGCACAATTTCACATGGATTTCAGAGAGATTGCTATTTTTAACAGGTGCCCTACTTTTTAGGAGACAGTGACCAAAGATTCATATGGAATTTTTGAGCTTACAGTATTGGTCCTTGGATGATTCTTAGCCCGATGACACTTTTTTCGAGGATTATGCAAGCAGATTATATTTTTAGCAGGTTGAGCTCCAGGCCTCAGATCAAGATTCTGAGCATACAGTATTGATCCTTCGGACATTATGAGTCTATTGGACCTTTTTCGAGATGACATGTTAATACTTCTATTTTTCGCAAGTGGAGTACCAGGGCTCACATGTTAATTTTGATTACATATTTGGAATCCTCACGAAAAATCGAATCTGATGATTATGATACTTGACATGTAGTGAGATTCTATTTTTAGCAGTGCCTAATTTTAGATATTTGACATTTAACAATGGTCTCCTATTCATCTCGAACATATTTGGCAGTTTCCTATTTTTTAGGGTCGAACTCCTATTTTTAGCAATTTCTATTTATAAAAGGGGTGGTCGCCTCCAAAGGTGACAAGTGGCAGGGTCAGATTCTGACAAATGGAAATACGACAGTGTGACATGTGGCAACTGAATGGATTCATTAATAAAGGGGTGCACTTTGCAAGGAATAAATCAATTGATTAAGTGAGGGGACGTGTGGGTGAGGTGGCACATGCCTCATTGATGTGATTGGGCTAATTAAAGCCCAACTCACCTTTCTCTCACTTCATTCTCCATATAACTCACTTTCCATGCATTAATTCTCCTTTATCCTTCTCACATGCACCTTAGTCCCTATTAATTAGGGTGCAATTCCTTCTCCAAGCTAATGCATGCCTCCCCTCTTCCATTATTATCCCCTCCATGCATGTCTTCCCTCCTATTATTTCCTCCATGTGCCTCTATCCCCCTCCATTAGCCATTAACTCACCCTCTATTTTCCCTTCCGCTCATGTGCTCTTTCCTTCTCTCAAAACCCTCACACGTATGGCACATCCTCTCTTGCTCACACTTGTATTTTCCTCTCATGTGCTCTCTTATTGGCTCATGCGCCCTCCTCTTCCATTGATTGTTTCTTCGATGCTTAGTATTCCTCCTATTTTCCTCCTCCCATGCTTTATCTTCATCCTATGCACCTCAACCCCTAAAAATTAGGGTGCACTCATCCCCATGCACTCTCTTGTCTTCACATGTGCACCTATCCTCTCTTCCTAAACCCTCCCATATGTGGTGTATTTTCCTAACTTTCATGCATTAACCCTTTCATGCACACTATCTCTCCTCCCCATGCACATTACTCACTCCTACTTATCTTCCCATGCACCACACTTACCATTTTTAATCACATGCGCCCTTACGCTTTTCTTGGGAAGTGCGCCCTCACTAGCCTATATAATGGAGGCTTCTCCTCGATATTCATGGTCGGATTTTCGCAACAGCAGCATACATACTCTCTCTCTCATTCTTCTTCTTCTAGCTTCTAGTTTTTTGTGTGAAGATAGCCACTCTACCAGTTCTTGTGCTTGTCTTTTGTGGTGCAATCAGCCCTTTGGCAAGCCATTAATAAGGAAGTGTTGTGCTCGTATCAAGCTTTCATTTCTTGTCGGTATTGTGATCTTACTTTGTGCATTTATTAGTAGTTTGTAGCCTCTTTTGTGATTATTTTCAATCTTTTAAGTGGGCTTTCTCTTTCTTTTCTATCCTTCTTCCTAACACTAATACTGCAGGGATCCTTCCAAGTGAAATATACTATCTTTTTCCTAACGTCTTGTGCAGTTTTACACGTTGATCAAGACAGGTTTGGCTGTTGATTTTGTGTTTTATTGCAGAAAATCAAACCCAAACCAGTAGCAAGGTACTTAGGGACAGTCCCATGAGGTTGGCACGCACCAACCCAAACAAAGATGAGGTTTTCTGATGACACTTAGAGCATTCACTCCTTGAATTAGCCTCTTTTCCATTGTTGCTTTTACCTTATACCAAATCCGATTGGAGGGTGGAAAAGTGTGTTAACAAGGTTTAAGTTGGATAATGAATCATGAGCTCAGAAGTTATTCTTTTGGCCTTGCTTCACCTTGGTGGCCATCCTAGGCATCCTAGCCCCGTGTTGTCACTCCTCGGGAAAAGGGGTACTATTGGTGGTTTCTTGAAAAGGGTAGCATCCCAGTCTCGATCATACTTACCACTTTTCCATCCTTGATCCTTCCATTCTCCCACCTTTTGGGTAATGTGGTTACATGTGTTGATGTTTTTGTAGCAGCGGGAGGTATTCCCTGTTGTTGTTTTCTTCATATAAGATATGATCGATGTGTTATTACACATGATGAGTGTTCCATATATAGGGAACATATGGTGACTATCCATGAGAGAATGCGTCCCTTGAATAATCAATAACTATTTATTATTATTATTTACTTATTATGTATGATATTTAATAATCAATAATTATATTATTAATTATTATTCTAAGAGAATGTCTTCCCGATGTTGTCCAAACATCAACACTCCCTCTCAACGAGGGAGACATTCTGCATCATGCCAAGCTTGTCTTTGAAGTATACAAACTTCACCCTAGACTCATGATACTTGTCTGTCAATATTGGGAGACATCTCTCTCCCACCTGAACAGAGGAGAAACTCTTTTTGCGGCTCTCCCTCTGAGCCAATTAACTCTATCTATGATTAGGCTCAATTTGGGTCCGCATGTAATAGCATAGAGCATCTTGAGTCTTTATTATTCCTTTTCAAATCACCATGACTAGGACAAAGACCACACCAGGATCTTTCACCATAAGTACACACATGTGAGCGAATGTCAGCTTGATGCTAACTGACACATGGAAAGCACTTCAAGCACCTCGAGTCCATATTATTCCTGTTCATGATCAAGGAAGGACTACGTCTAGGCCCATACCACAAGTGTACCTTTATGATAAATTTATCCTATCTCCCTTGGTCTGCAGCCCAATCTAGGAGAAGGTCCACGCAATGCTAAAACATCAATACTCCCTCTTAGCTAGGGAGGTATCTTTCCATAGTAGTACACAACTATTGTCCAGAGACACACAGTCTCCGTCAGTGGTACACAACCACCATAGTAGAAAAAGGTTTGTCACACATGGCACTCCCATGTGAACTTCTAGAGGCTACACCCTCTAGAAACACTAGGGTCAACTCCCATAGTGTGTGATGTCAAGGGTCAACTCCCTTGACATGTCTTCGTGTGCTCTCCACATGGGATGTTGGGATATAAGTCCAAACGCACTTATCCCTTCTCGGATAAGTGTCATCACAGATCAACTCATCTCAGTCATAGAGGAGTACGATCTGGAGAATGTCTCAAGAAATTGCAAACATCAACACTCCCTCTCAGCGAGGGAGGCATTCTCTGCCACGCCAAGTCTGTCATGGAAGTACTTGAACTTCGTCCTGGTTTGGTAAGAATATCAGCAACCTGCTCATCTATAGGAAGGTACAGCACCAGTACCTCCTTCCTCTACACCATGTCTCGAATGTAATGGTACTTGATCTCAATGTGGTCTGATTTGTCCTGAAACACTGGATTATCTGAGATCTTCACACAACTTTGGTTACCATAATGAATAATGGTGGAATCTAGCACATGTTCGGATAAATCTGCAAGGAGCTTGCGAAGCCACACTGCTTCACGGACTGACATACTTAATGCAATGTACTCTTCTTCTGCTGTGCTCAAAGCCACAGAAGTTTGTTTCTTGCTACACCAGGAAACCATGGAAGATCCCAAAGTGAAGCAACACCCGAAGGTGCTCTTTCTGTCCACTGCGCTCCCTGCCCTATCAGAGTCAATATATTCCTGCCATATTATATCAATACTGGAAGTATATCTCAGACCATGTCCAACTGTGCCTCGCAGGTATCTCAACACATGCTTCGCAGCAATCCAGTGTGTCTATCTCAACTGACTCATAAACTAGCTTTGTGCACTGACTGCATAGCAAATATTTCGTCTGGTGTTAACCAGATACATCAATTATCTAATCAATTGTGTGTATAGAGTCGGATTAATTTCGTCAGAATCGGAAGAAGACACACTTAGTTTCTTCAGATTTGTCACCATTGGTGTAGCCATGGGCTTCAAGTTCAACATCCCAAACTTCTTCAATATCTCAACTATGTACTTCCCCTGACTCAGGAAGATCTCATTAGTTCTCTGCCACACCTCTAGTCCCAAGAAGTAGTGCATCATACCAAGGTCCTTCATCTCAAACTGAGAGGCCAACGTATACTTGCATTCAACAATAAGGCTCTCTGTATCGGTGAGGAATAAATCATCAACGTAGAGAACCAAAATCAGGGACTCACCATTAACAGTATTGTAGTACAGGCTGGGACAACACTTTTGATAAAGCCCAAAAATCATCAGGTGTCCATCAATCCTCGCATACCAAGCTCAAGGTGGTTGCTTGAGTCCATACAAAGCCTTCTTCAACCTGCACACATGAGACTCTGGCTCATGTATCACGAAACCATATGGTTGCTTGATGTATACTTCTTCCTCAATCTCTCCATTGAGAAAGGTTGTCTTTACATCCATCTAATGTACTCTCAAACCCATGGATGTTGCAAGGGAAATAATCATCCGGATAGAAGTGTATCTAGCAACAGGAGCAAATATCTCCTCATAATCTATTCCCTCCACTTGAGAGAATCCTCTAGCAACAAATCTCATTTTGTGCCTCTCAATGTTCCCGTCAACTATGTCTTTGATCTTGTAGATCCATTTGGAAGTCACTGCAAACTTCCCCTCAGGTCTCGGAACAATATCCCACACATCATTCTTCATGATGGATTGATACTCCTCCATCATGGCATCTCTCCATACTGGCTGATTAGATGCCTCCTCATAACAAGAAGGCTCAAAATCAATGATGTGGCTCATAGCTGCAGCATAGCACAAATATCTCTTAGGTCTCTTGCTCTCTCGAAAGGTAACATTAGGAGTTGCATGTCCTTCTGCCTCCTATAGACTTTGACGAGCCCATGCAAGTATCTTCCGACCTACTGCAATATCTCTGGAAACATTAACTGGAGCTACAAGATCAATGGGATCAATTGGCTCAATTGTCTCCCTCTGAAAGGGAATGTCATCTTGGACCTTATTTGACATATAAAGGTTTCCTCATGAAACCAATGTCTAATACATATCAAGATTCCCTCATGGACTCAATGTCTCACAAGACATATCGAGGTTTCCTTGTGAAACCAATGTCTTGGTTCATTCATTTGACCATCTGAGGCACGTCGGGATGAAGTCTACACCATCTTGCTCGTCTGTGTGTTGAAGCCTGGCTACTTCATCTGCACCATGTCTCGGCTGAAATCCTGCGAGAAGCCTCTGAAGCCTCACTTCTTCCATGACTTGCGTAATTGGCTACGATATATTCTACCTCTGCAGTACTGAGCGTTATAGAAGTCTGCTTCCACAAATCCCGACTGATCTCAATCTGAGGCAACACCCTCTAGTGCGCTTTCTGTCAACTAACTCTCTGCCTAGTCAGAACTGTATATCTCTGCAGTGTTTCTTCATCTCCTGAGACATATCCAATTGTATCACACTGGTACACTTGCTCTGCTACAAATTAGTCTTCTCAAATCACAAGCTGGATTAGGGTGTTTACTACAAAGCACTATCTGGCTCTTTGCTTTGAGAGTAGGTCCTCCACTCTCTCTACAGCTAATCCCTCTAGGATTCTGCAACTACTCCCTTTGGGACTCTGTAACTGCTAAGCACTAAGATTGAGAGTAGCTTTTCTACTCTGTCAACAACTGCCCTCCTCTGGGACTGCTCTCTATGGAACTAGCTCCTCCACACTCTCTTGGAACACACTGATGTGGCCATTCTCCTCGCTAATGAAACGATTTACGACATTTGTCATCGTTCTTTGGACATTGAATGTCCCACATACACAAATCTAAACCGACTTGTCTCACTGGTACTTCAAAACCCCTAAAAATTATGTTCAGTTATATGTGTCTTGAATGGTCAATGTTAACCTTATTTTATTTATGTTTTTCATTCTGTCGCTATCTAAATTTTATGCACTGACAACGCCCAGATTCAACCGAGATTCCACTATAAGCCTTGTTGAACTCATTGTCCATATGTTCGAAGACAGCCTTATTGAACTCACTGTCCATACATAGGAAGACAGGTCCATTATTCATGCAACACGTTCAGTGTCAAGGTTCTAGATGACCATCGTTACTTTGCTCTTGGTATCTGGGGGAAGCAGAAATGCAATTGGGCATCACAAAATTTTGAGCCAATTACCCGAGCAAGCAATGAGGAGCTCACCCCACCCAAAGTTGACTTGGTTAAATGATAACCACCCTTAGTGTCATTAAGATACGTGTCTTCAACATAAAAAAAAAAAGATATGTTCCTTCAACAGACATACGCACATCTGTGATCTCTGGCAAGAAAGAGTGTTTCGTCTCAAGGAAGGCTATGCTCAATCTCAAGTACTCCTCATCTACAAAAGACTTTTCCTTCTTTATCATCTTTACAGCATGAGATAACAATCCATTGACAACCTCTTCCGCTGTAGCACTACGTGCACATGCCACATACTAACAATTTCCGTAGTATCCCTTCGTAAGTTGTTCGTTGAACGCCCTTCTCACATCCACGTCCACTGGAGGAAGAGAAGCCCACAAGTAGTTGGGTGCCAGGTACATTTCCCACCAGAGATTTGGTAACTACTCATTCACATCAGAATATGTATTTCCATTTCAAGTGCTTTAAAGTTTAAATGTTAGGCGTGGAACTATGTCTTTGATCTTGTAGATCCATTTGGAAGTCACTGCAAACTTCCCCTTAGGTCTCGGAACAATATCCCACACATCATTCTTCATGATGGATTGATACTCCTCCATCATGGCATCTCTCCATACTGGCTGACTAGATGCCTCCTCATAACAAGAAGGCTCAAAATCAATGATGTGGCTCATAGCTGCAGCATAGCACAAATATCTCTGAGGTCTCTTTCTCTCTCGAAAGTTACCATTAGGAGTTGCATGTCCTTCTGCATCTTATAGAGTCTGACGAGCCCATGCAAGTATCTTCCGACCTACTGCAATATCTATGGAAACATTAACTGGAGCTACAGGATCAATGGGATCAATTGGCTCAATTGTCTCCCTCTAAAAGGGAATGTCATCTTGGACCTTATTTGACATATAAAGGTTTCCTCATGAAACCAATGTCTAATACATATCAAGTTTCCCTCATGGACTCAATGTCTCACAAGACATATCGAGGTTTCCTTGTGAAACCAATGTCTTGGTTCATTCATCTGACCATCTGAGGCACGTCGGGATGAAGTCTACACCATCTTGCTCGTCTGTGTGTTGAAGCCTGGTTGCTTCATCTGCACCATGTCTCAGATGAAATCCTGCGAGAAGCCTCTGAAGCCTCACTTCTTCCATGACTTGCGTAATTGGCTACGATATATTATACCTCTGCAGTACTGAGCATTATAGAAGTCTGCCTCCACGAAACCTGACTGATCTCAAGCTGAGGCAACACCCTCTGGTGCGCTTTCTGTCAACTAACTCTCTGCCTAGTCAGAACTGTATATCTCTGCAGTGTTTCTTCATCTCCTGAGACATATCCAACTGTACCACACTGGTCCACTTGCTCTGCTACAAATTAGTCTTCTCAAATCACAAGCTGGATTAGGGTGCTTACTACAAAGCACTATCTAGCTCTTTGCTTTGAGAGTAGGTCCTCCACTCTCTCTGCAGCTACTCCCTCTAAGATTCTGCAACTACTCCCTTTGGGACTTTGTAACTGCTAAGCACTAAGATTGAGAGTAGCTTCTCTACTCTGTCAGCAACTTCCCTCCTCTAGGACTGCTCTCTATCGAACTGACTCCTCCACTCTCTCCCAGAACACACTGATGTGGCCATTCTCCTCGATAATGAAACGATTTACGACATTTGTCATCATTCTTTGGACATTGAATGTCCCACATACACAAATCTGAACCAACTTGTCTCACTAGTACGTCAAAAACCCTAAAAGATATGTTCACTTATATGTGTCTTGAATGGTCAATGTTAACCTTATTTTATTTATGTTTTTCAGTCCATCGCTATCTAAATTTTATGCACTAACAGTGCCCAGATTCAACCCAGATTCCACTATAAGCCTTGTTGAACTCATTGTCCATATGTCCGAAGACAGCCTTGCTGAACTCCCTGTCCATACGTAGGAAGACAGGTCCATTATTCATGCAACACGCTCAGTGTCAAGGTTTTAGATGACCATCGTTACTTCGCTCTTGGTATCTGAGGGAAGCAGAAATGCAATTGGGCATCACAAAATTTTGAGCCAATTACCCGAGCAAGCAATGAGAAGCTCACCCCACCCAAAGTCGACTTGGTTAAATGCTAACCACCCTTAGTGTCATTAAGATACGTGTCTTCAACATAAAAAAAAAAGATACATTCCTTCAACAGACATACACACATCTGTGATCTCTGGCAAGAAAGAGTGTTTCGTCTCAAGGAAGGCTATGCTCGATCTCAAGTACTCCTCATCTACAAAAGACTTTTCCTTCTTTATCATATTTACAGCATGCGATAACAATCCATTGACAACCTCTTCTATTGTACGACACTACGTGCACATGCCACATACTGACAATTGTCGTAGTATCCCTTCGTAAGTGGGTCATTGAACGCCCTTCTCACATCCACGTCCACTGGAGGAAGAGAATCCCACAAGTAGTTGGGTGCCAGGTACATTTCCCACCAGAGTTTTGGTAGCTGCTCATTCACATCAGAATATGTATTTCCATTTCAAGGGCTTTAAAGTTTAAATGCTAGGCGTGGAACATAGAAAACCATCATTTCTCCGCTCTTTCTCTTTGGGAATGCAATAGGACATAAAAAAATTTGCAGCTAATTACCCAGGCAAGCAATGATAGACAGTTTATGGTTATGAATTTCGACAATACTACAATGTGCAGGTCGAGCGAATGAAGAATATAAGCAGGTTGTACACCGTGGATAGTATTCTTATGAAATGCATGTGAAGATGGGAGTACAGACCGAGTAGCTTTGTTACTCTCCAAATTAAAACAATTATATGGTAAATTATACTTATTCATCAATGATATGGTATTGCATCTGGTGACTCAACTCAGCAACTCTTCTACTGACCGACAAGAAGTCCTTCCTGTTGGTTTTTCTTCATATTTACTTGGGCCCTCCCGTGAGGGAGTCAGCCCAGTCCTGCTTTGATACCATGTTGTTTTTTTATTCATATAAGATATGGTCGATGTGTTATTACAGATCATGAGTGTTCCATATATAGGAAACATATGGTGACTACCATGAAAGGATGTGTCCCTTGAATAATCAATAAATATTTATTATTATTATTTACTTATTATATATGATATTTAATAATCAATAATTATATTATTAATTATTATTCTAAGAGAATGTCTTCCCAATGTTGTCCAATCAACATTTCCTCCTGGACAACTTTTCTTAGAGAAGAAGAAGATTCTAGAAGTCAAAGGAAGACCATTGAACCATTGAAGAACACCTCGAAAAATAATAAAGTGAAATAGAAGATCACAAAAGAGAAGTCGGCCCACATGAAATAATTAAAGTGGAAATATAACTTCCAGGAAGAGAAGTCTTCCCACAAAAATAATAAAGTAAATATGAAGACCCAGAATAAGAAGTCGGCCCTAGACAGACGCCTAGATTAGAATAAATAGAGGGTTGGATCATTTCATTTGTACAAACACACAGTTCTCCTTTTGCAGTGCGCACTAGGAAGTTGCAGCTGCAATTGTGACAGTTTTGCTATTTATGGGTTCTGATTCTCTTGGAGAGTGCGCCCTACCTAGGAAGGAAATTCTTAGTGGCTCTTGGCGGTTTCTCTTGTGCACTACCTCTGAAAGAGTTGTGCTAAGATTGTATGGTGTTGTCGAGCTGCTTTGTGCCAGTTACAGTTACAATTGCAATGACTAGTTGCTAATTGTGCTAGTTCTGTGGTGCACTATCTTGCTCTAGTGATGCGCCTATCTTGTGTCAGTTTTGTGGTGCTCCTCAGTTGTCTATCCTCGCTAGGGTTTGACAAGAAGAGATAAGTATTTGTTATCAGGGTTTCTTCATTGTTGGTTTTCTCTTGTGAATAGAGCTTGTTCATGGTTGTATTGGAATATTAGAAAGATTCTCTCTAAGAAAAGTTGGCTAGGTTTTTCCCCGAGTTTACGGTTTTCCCAGGATAAATCTTTGTGTCTTCTTGTGCTTGTTTATCTGTTGCTTATATATTTCAGTATATGGTTATTGAATGTTAAAGGAAGATAAAAATGCTATGGTAAATCTAATGTTAACAAACATAATGAAAATATAACATGGTTTCAAAGCGGGTTTCCTTCAGAACAGTCTAACCACTGGAAGGAAGATCGTGAGATATGCCACATTGTTGAAATCCTCCGCTGCATAGCTTTTCTTTTTTCAAGCTCGTTGAACACTTATTATAAAGTCAACTGGGACAAATTTTAGCATAGATCAGCTCACCTTGCCCTAGCACACGTGTTGCATCTTTCAGATTAACTTTCCGTCAAAGTTGATTTTTTAGGGTTTTAGGCTTGTTGACATTTTCCTGGACATTGAACCTTTTGATTCAGATTTCTAACATTTTCTTGTTGATGTAATGTCTCAGATTAGAAGACAAAGATGGATGGTGCACTCGTATATTAAATGAGGGAGTTTGCAGGAGATGTACATTCGACAAGACGACATTTATCCAAGCAATGACAGTAGATCCAAAGGGATCTTAGATCTAGTGCACTCAAAGGAAGCCCAAGAGTTGGAGGCAGTAATGATGATGTCTTCTACAGTATATGACAAAAATGAGATAGCAGCAACTAGACTCTAGGTTTGCATATAATGTCACAGGTGATAGCTCTGAGAGGGAGCTATAATGACGGTTGCAGGAGGCAACATACTAGATGGTCACTAGCTGAGACATGGAGCATATTATCCAGACAGAGTTGTGTACATGACCGTATAGATCCATGTAACAAAGGAGAAGAGGATGAAGTCAAAACCTTCTGGCAAGAAGGGTACTTTTGTGGGATACAGAGTATCTCATATGGAGATTGATTGTGAGGAGAAGAAGGCTCCAAAGGATGATCGAACAAATCCCTCTGGTTCAGTTGATCACTCTTCAGATCATTAGAAAGAGTCAGTAGATCCAGAAGGGCCTACCCAGAAACGTTGCAGTGACTAGGAAGAGACCAACATGGTCCCGTGATACTTTGCAGGATGCAAAGGGCATGTAATTATATTGCATTGATGATCCATATATTGAGGAGGAGCAAATGGCTCCACCAGTGGTGAGGCAGGTGGCCCCACCAAGTACCAACTCACAAGGAGCCAGAGTTCAGAAAGAGTCAGCCCTCAAGATCTAGTAGGGAGGAGCAACCTCCTAATACAGTTCATATGAGATCAGACTTCAAAGGAAGTCAGCAAATGTAGAGGGAGCAGATGGCTCTAGAGATTATATAGACTCAGAGGGAGTCAAGATTCAGAGGGAGCATGCGGACTCAAAGTGAGCCCGATCACAGAGAGAGTCAGTTGACTCAAAGGAAGACCGAATCATTCAAAGGAAGCTCCCCCTCAAATTCAAGTGGAAGAGAGAGACGTCTTCTAGGACTGACAGACAGGCGCCATGAGTTGAGGAGGCTAGATCGAAGCTTCAGAGACTTCGAGGAGATATGAGACGTCCTGGGAGGATTCCCTTCTTTCAGTAGACTTTGCTACAGTGACAGAGGAGACAGTCAGTCAGAAGGACTGGGATATGGATTTTTCCTCAGTCCCTGAGAGAGCGAGAGGCCACACAAGTTTTCCAGCTATGTGGCACTAATGAGTAAAATCATTGATTCAGAACCTTCCACTTTAAAGGAAGCTGCTAAGCAACAAGTGTGGAAGGATGCCATGATGGAAGAGTACTAGTCCATCATGAAGAATGACGTGTGGGAAGTGGTTTTGATACCAAAAGGGAAGTTAGTAGTGACTTCCAAGTGGATCTACAAGATCAGGCATGCTGCATATGGCAGCATAGAGAAGTACAAAGTGAGATTTATGGCTAGAGGATTCTCCCAGAAAAAGGGAGAAGGTTATGACGAGACACTTTCTCCAGTAGCCAGAAGAAGTGTACATAGAGCAGCCACAAGATACATGAGGAGTCTCATGTCTACAAATTGAAGAAATCTTTGTACGGGCTTAAGCACACACCTAGGGCATGGTATGCCAAAACAGACAGTTATTTGATGAGTTTGGGAATGGTTGCCCCTTGATATTGGATGACTTGTTTCTTACAGGGGATGAGAATCTCATAGATGGGTGCAAGTGGGAACTCACTTTAGAGTTGAAGGATCTGGATTTGATGGTATAAGAGGTGTGGCAGAGCCCAAATGAGATTTTCCTTAGCCAAGGAAAATATATACAGTTGATATCTTGCAGAGATTCAGGATGATGGACTACAAGTCCATGAACAGACCTATGGTTACGAATCTGAAGCTCCTGAGTGATTCATCTTCAGATTTGGTTGATCCTGTTATCCCCATTTTGTGGATAACTAAAGAGATTATGTCTCGAGGCCCTCAGGTTGCAGATATTTTTGTGTCGAGAGACTACATGACCAACAGTACCCTTTTGCACAGATGGAAAACCCACTCACCACCACAGATGGTCACAGTTTTGCAGATGGCATCCACCACACCAGTTGGCTTNAGGCAGTGGGCCTTGCTCCATGAAGTACAAGTCAGTATTATGGGAATCATTTCAATATTTAAGCCATTTGATTATGTTGTATCTTAGATTGCTCTAGATTTCATGATATATGCTTGGACATTATGCCTTTTTCCCTGCTTCAACTTGGTGGTTGACATTGTGCCCTAGTAAGTGGTTTTTCTTGGGGATGTGTTTGCTACTGGGAACTCCCTTAATGAGTCATCGTACCGTTCCCAATCATACTTACCAATTTTGCATCATTATTTCCCTCCATTTCCTTATCTCTTGGGATTTTAGGGTGTATTGACCCAAGAGGGGGTTGTCCCTCATTCTATTGGAAGAAGGGACTGAAGGCCCGAGGGGTTGATGTTGGGTAAAAGATAAAAGCCTTGTATAAACCTTCCAGATGCTTCGCCCAAGGATCACCCAAGAAAGCAATGAAACACTTATCTTTGAGTAAAGGGAACCCACAATATAATAAAAAATGCTTTAAAAGGTCAGTTGAAGGATAGGAGGTCTCATCATGAGTCGACCTATCACGTCCATGAATATATAGTGGTATGACATTGTCATCATCTGGTCACCAAACCAGGGCAATGGCTCTCAGTTGCATGGCTGGGAGAAAGGGAATCTCATCATGAGCTAGCCTTCTCATTTCCACTAGGTGTTTGTGGGTGACATTGCCATCATCTGGTCACCACGCCAGGGCGGCGACCTTCAACCTCTCTGTATGCTATATTGAAAGAAAATACAAAGAAAGAAAGATAAAAGGCAATTGATGGGCTTGGAAAAAGTGCATTGCGGACGAAGGTACCACACACCCTCTACAAAGGCACCAATGAATGAGACACTACAACCCCTTGTATGCCATGAGCCCTATGCCCATTGAGCCTTGACCCCAACCATTTCATCCACTTTACACGGCTTAGAGAGAGGGATCTCTTGGAAACTCTCCTTGACCTAGGGAAAGATCTACCCAATAGGACACCTCGTCAACCCTCCCATATTCAAGCTTAACAAGTCGCATGGTGTCTTTGAGCAGTTAATTGTTTGATATAGTGATCTTTGATGCACATACTTAGATGGCTTATTTATTGATTGGATTCACTTATCATGATGTTATGACTTGAGATCCTTGGAGAGCATGCTCATTTGTCTTTGTAGGACCTAGTTGGTGGATAGTTTTGGGAGAACAAGCCTAGCTTGGGCTTCCATGGGGCTTGAAGCCCACAGGTGGATGCCAAGGGCCCGCATGCCGGATGAGAGAGATCAAACTTGGAAGGCCTTAAAGATGACTTGGACAACATAACCTAGCCCCCACATGCCAAACATTTTGCCTAGGAGAGGAAAAATGTCTCTTCTAGAGGCATGACGTCACCTAGGGGGGTTAGGGTTTGGTGGTGTGGTTGATGCATTGGCACTTGGACGTTTTGAGGAAAATTGGTCTTTGACCATGAAGGAAGTAACTTGGATACTTGATGTGTGGCTTTGGAAAGTCTAAACACCCTCCTCCTACACCAACGACTTTATCCTAATGGAAAAACGTCCCTTAAAGGGGTGATGTCCTTCTAAAATTAGGGTTTTTTTATGTGCAAAAGTGAATTTAAAATGAATTACTTTGTAAAGGGGGAAAGATTAGGGCTGTTGACCACAAATCTTTTGTTTTACCCCTTAATTTGTGGACAAGTCACCTTGGTGACATTTGTATAAATAAAAGATCATAAGATCTCGTTTTAACATAACTCTCCCTCATTGTGAGAAGTAATGGTCTGAAATTTTCGCTATCTTTGGCAAGATTGTCTCTTTTAGCTCTTGTTTATGGCTATCTGTTGATGAATGTTGGTGGAAGTCTAGCACTAGCCTTGGAAGGCTTTCCTTTTGCTCTTATGGTGGATTATCTTAGCATCTCTCTTGATCTTGGTATGGTCTTTTACTATTAGGCTATCATTTTTTCATGTCAAGGATTGTTGTGCTAGGATCTAGGTGGGAAGTATAAGGGCATACACCCACACCATAATCTTCATCATTTTATGCTTCATCTCATTGATTATACAAGGGTTTGCTAAAAGAAGTATAAGGGCATACACCCTCTTAGCTTAAACCCTAGCTAGAGAAACTTGCCTTGGGAAGTAAAAGGGCTTACACCCCCAAGGAGGTAGCTTCTCTAGCTCTTTCTTTATTTGACTCCATTAACCCAATAGTAAAGGCACTAGTCATATTTTTTTGCATTGGAGATATAAAAATTATTGCCTTGGGAAACGTGAATTTTTATCTTTTGAAAGATCTCTTGTTTGGAGTTGATTTGCCTAATTAAGAGGAGTCTTCCCCTATTAGGGTATCCCCTCTCTCCCACTACTTCTTGTTGTTGTTACAAAATTACATCTTCAGCCATTGGGGCTGCATAAACCCTAACTCATTTGCTTGAATAACTCTCTTATCAACCATTGGATTTTGCTCAAAGTTTGCACACCTTCTCTCCTTGGTCCATCGCACGTTTTGACAAAGTTTGAGGGGATTTCAGTGGCTGATTTTCTTGCTGTAATACATTGAATGTTACAGCCATAAAGCTAATATAATTTGCTGCAGACAAGTGTTTACAATAGCCTTATCTTTTATGCTAGAATATTGGTTTTTCATCTTGAGTTTAGCTAGTCATTTACTAGTCTTTCTCTTGCATTTTCTACTTAATCTATAGAATTTATTGAGCAGTTCCTAGTGCCATATTATTTTTTATATATATCGTTATCTATTGCTGCAAATTAGGAACAGCAAGCTTAACTTGCTGATCCAACTAACATGCATCATTGCAAAGTGTCTTTTCTTGTGTCTCGGGCAAGTATTTCACCATTTGTAGGTTACTCAACATACTTGGCAACCCTTGGACCTTCCCAAGACTTCATTCCACACATTTCACTCCACTTAGACTTGGCCTCTTGGGGATTCTCTTCCATTTCCCTCCATCTCCATCTCAATCCCCCTAGGTTCACTGGGATCACCTCCCTAGAGTGACCTAGTCACCCTTGAAGTGCGGGCCCTACATCGAGGTGACATTGGGTGTAGAATCTCCAAGTTGTAGCACTTGCTTTGTGGTTGGGTTGGGCTTTTCCCAACCTACAACTTGCGCTATAACAGATCCCATGATGTACAAACAGTTGATCAGATCCTTGATGTACTTGGTTAATACCAGGCCGAATATATGCTTTGCAGTGAACACATTGAGTCAATACATGGTTGAGCCTAGACATGTAGATTGGATAGAAACAAAGCATGTGTTGAGGTAACTGCATGGTACAGTTGGATATGGACTCAGATATGTCTCGGACGGTGTAGTAAAGCTAGAAGGTTATACATACTCTAACTGGGCAGAGAGTGCAGTGGACGGGAAAAGCACATCAAGATGTTGCTTTAGTTTGGGATCAGGTATGATCTCATGGTTTAGCAGAAAACAAACATCTATGACACTCAGTACAATAGAGGCAGAGAATATAGTGTTAATGTTTTATGCTGATATTATAGTTCTTTGCATTTCATAAAGATAAGAGCATAACAACCACAAGATCAC
>JASDQU010686142.1:26833-50488 GCA_032191745.1 Picea mariana | reverse complement strand
AGAAACTACTGAAGCTTCAAAATAATGTCATGACACTCTGCTTGCTGCCAAATTTGTTCTATTTCCAGCAATTGTATTCGTGATGTAATATGACATGATACCATTGAGGAGAAACATGTTTCCTTCCCTTCTCAGATTTTGGATCAGCAAGACCCTAAACAAACTTGAATTAAGTTCTTCCGGTAACATACTTCCTCCATGGACGATGGCAGAGTCTTCTTATCATTTTTCGTTGGTGGGTGCATCTTTAGCGATCGATCGATCAGCGTTTACCCACATAGCAGAAGGCCATCCATCCATGTGATTAAAGCTCGAACGCATGTGAAATATTCGTCCTTCATCATGTTGGTGCAGGACAGCTTGCTGAGTGGGGGCAGTGGGTGAATCTAGTGTGCTGCATCCTTTTCTTCGATGCCTATAATTATAATAAAGTGTGCTGCATCTTTTTATTCGATGCCTATAATTATAATTATTACAATTAAGTGTGTTACATCTTTTTCCTTTTTCTTCTCGCCTTATAATCTTCTCTTATAATCTTCTCGGTCTAAAATTATAATTATTTTTAGAGGAAGTTTATATTTTTTGAAAACTTCCAGATTAATAAGTATTTTAATTAAAAATATACAATACCCTTATATTTATTGAAAACTTTCAGATTAATCAGTAAGCTATGAAGGACAGCAAAATGCCGAAAATAAGACAAGATATTATGGCCTACCTTCATCAACCACAGGTTAAGTGGCTGGGATAGTGTTTTATATCTACAAAGGTATACACTTGCTATATTGTTTTTCCATTATGAGGGTGGGCTCTCATCTCTAAGGAGAAGATCATTGGCTCGCCACTTTCGCAATGATCTCGTTTAGAATTACTTGTTTAGAATTACTGCCAACTCATTAGTGGTTGTCAACTTGGCTTTAGAGGGTGATTCAGTGTTCATGATATTTTTTTGATGTAGTGTACATTTATTAGCTGATAAAAAAAACTACAAATTTGAAAATTTTGAAAAAAGTAAAATTAATTATAATGGTATAAGTATTTTCTTCTCATAGTTTTTTTTAAATGAGTAAGAAAGTTAGACACATTAGGGAGAGATTCTTGTAACATGGATCTTACAATGTTTTAAAATAAATTTTTATAAAATTCTCCATTGACATTATTGACATTATTGTTACAATGTTTTAGAATAAACCTTTATAAAATTCTCCATTGACATTATTGTTACATTGTTTTAGAAAATAGTTTTTTTTAAATGAGTAAGAAAGTTAGACACATTAGGGAGAGATTCTTGTAACATGGATCTTACAATGTTTTAAAATAAACTTTTATAAAATTCTCCATTGACATTATTGACATTATTGTTACAATGTTTTAGAATAAACCTTTATAAAATTCTCCATTGACATTATTGTTACATTGTTTTAGAATAAACCTTTATAAAATTCTCTATAGACATTATTGTTACAATGTTTTAGAATAAACCTTTATAAAATTTTCTTTGTTGGCATTATTGTTCCAAAATTAGTTGGAAAACTCAATAGAAATAATTAAGGGAAGAAATGGCTACTTCTTAGGGAAAGCTTATGGAATGGTAATTTATATTGCCATTTGGGATTTATGGCTTGAGATTTTTATTGGACAAATAAGAGTGTGATCCACAACTTTATGATTGACCTTGATCATCATATTTCTTGAGAGGATTGGATTTATAGATTAGGTATATTCTACTAAGTTGAGATGGAGGAGTATTGTATTTGTGTTGTGTCTACCATAGATCTCAGGGAGCTATTGTTACATCTTCATGGATGTTGGAGGGAACCTTTCTATCATATTTTAGTTACTATGAAGTAGAGATGATTGGGACACCTTAATATTCATGAAACGGATGTTTTATAATGTCACATTTAATAAGGACCATCTAGGGTGAGCCACTTGATTACTCCTTGTCTTTTGCTTCTATTCAATAACATGGGTACAAAATGTCCTGCAAACTCTTTGGTAGATGGTGGAGGTACTACTAGGATAACTAAGAAATGCATTGTACCCCACACTAATATGAGCTCAACCAACACCCTTAGAGCAAACCATTGACATGAGGGGATCATTTCTTCTACACACACTTGATTAATATCTACTCACTAGACCTATCTTATCAATTTGGTCCATGCCACCACCGATTCATTGGTTTTGACCATTATGAGAGCACATAGGAGGGAATATAGCATTTGCCACCCACAAGGATAATTCCATTGGCTCCACTCGGTGAGGGTCATTCCCTAAATTACAATATTTGACTCTATCTTAAAGGTTTCCTATAGATTTATAAGGTCATTGATGCCCCTAATCCTACTTTTTTATGATTAGCAATAACTACGAAAGAGTACACTACATTGACTCATATTTGGCTTGTATAGTTCCAAATGTTTTGACATGTTATCCCATACTTCAGGTGAATAGATTGCTACTTGTTTCATTTTAGTTATTGGATTTCACTGGATATGCATTAAGTGCTCCCTCTTAATTATTTTATACTTGTTATACTTTGATAGTCTTTGATTAGCATATTAATTACCCTCTTTTCTTCCCTCAAACCTGTCATCATTATCCTTCTTTAATTGAACAACCTAGTCATTTCTTGCCTATTATTAGCCATTTTTACCTCATTCATCATTTTTGTATAGCATGGATTTTTGGGTTGAATTTCTATGTTAAATAAATTATTTTTATTAAGAAGAGAACATGAATGCACGATCTATGTGTTTGGTTGGCTAACTTATTCTATTGTAGGATTCATGAAGAAATTGTACATTTTGTATTTGTTAGGTGCTGGAGAGTTTTTCATCAACACCGAGATCAGTTGTTGTATTTACCAATGTTGCAAAATTTCTCGTCAGCAACAATATCAATTATTGAAACTTCCCAAGTGTTGTAAAAAATTATTATCATCATTTGGGTATTTTTCAAAATATGTGTATTCAGTTTTATTGAGATCCATTAGGGTTGTTGACGAAGTATTGGGTAATTACATGGGATGCCACATATGATATATTGAGCATTACTCATAAGAGTGTCTGTGCATGTACACTCAACTTTATTTAGTTAAGTATACAATGTGGTTTGATGTAAACGGTTGGAGTAGTTAATTGTTAAGGCAATAACTTATTTTGAAGTAGTGATTTTGTTTTTAAAGGAAGCAGTTAAAACAGTTTTCAGTTAATTTCCAGAAAATGTGCAATCACTCAAGAACTTGTGGAATTTTTGTATAAAGACAAAGGAAAATTAACCTAAGGGGGTTCATTGATTTTGGACTATGAATACATATTTTTGGAATACAAACTATCTTTGTTGAATCTTGTTTGCGTTGGTGGTTAGTTGAGTTAGTATATGGATCATTTAACATACTATAGAGCAAGAGCCACTCTACAATCGCGATGATCCTATTTTCTTTCGCAAGTTTAGTTAGTCTTGTTCTTTTTCATTGCATACTCAATAAAGCTTTGTTTCTGTCATTTATCTTACATTTCTTTGAAGGCATTACTTATATGCATTGGATAGATTAGAATTCCTTTTAGTTTTTAAGTTTTCTTGTTATGGCTAGATTGAGAATTATGAATCAATTCTTGGTACCTAAATTGTAGCAATGCAATAGGTTGTATTGAATTCAAATAGTTTTGAACAACATTATTTTAGATTGCTATACTTTCCTGTAGCACAAATTTCTATTTTGTTGTATTAAATTTATGTGATATAAAATTATGTTTTGTTGTATTAAAATTCTATAGTATAGATTTTTGAATTGTTGTATAAAATTTATGTAGAGTAATGTAGTATAAGATGTATAAATTTTCATTAGAGGAGCTTAGTATTTGCTTCTGATTTTCTGATTAATTAGGAAAAATAAATAAAAATGATTTCCCCCCCAAAAAACAAAAGAAAAACAATAGTTAAACCTAAGCAATGAAAAGTTTAAAAATACATATAGTGTGCGGTGTTTTGAATGTTTTGTGTTTCCCAGGTTCATAATTAAATTCGGTTCTCACAATTATTAGACTTTTAAGTACAAGCATTTTTTTATCCTGTCATTGTTTGGCATCGTTGTCGGGGAAACGTCAAAATGTTTTTAGGGTCTTTGATCCAGGTGGATATTGGTGGCCACCTACCTATACCAACTGGCTCCTCTTGATAGTTTTTAGTTCAACACATTCTTCTGTAATTCTTTGTAATTGTGGGTTCTACACTTCCAGGGTTGTTTGAATCCCTACACAGCTTCCAGGGGGAGATTGATGGCCTCCCACCTAATACAACTAGCTTATTTTGGATGTTTTCATGTCAGTGCATCTTTCTGTACTTCCAGGGTCATTTTGAGGCCCTAAACAATGTTTCTTCCTTGTCTCTTGTCTTTTTTTGGATATATGTTGTTGTTCTCGATATCTATGTGTTATTTTATTCAGTCTATTATTCTTTTTGTTCTACTCGTAAATCTGGATCAGTGGTATCAGAGTGGTCTACTCTTCATTTATTTTTCTTCATGCATGTCCGTGACAAGATCTGGGTACAAGAATTTGGGACTCGAACCAGTCAATCCTTTGCAATATCGGCCACGTCGAGCCCGAAAAAAACCCATGGGGGACGAGAAGAAAGATGGTGGAGCAGGAGATCCTTTTAAAATGTTGCTCGAGGAATCCCTTGCATGACAAAGGAATGAAATGATGGACAACTTTGCACAGATCCTTTGTTGGCTTCCCACAAGAGACTCATCTTCATCAAGCAGCCATGCAACCCCCTTCAAGGTACAAGTAAATTTTGATATTCCATTATTTGAAGGACCGATAGATGCGGATGTTGTAAATAAATGGTTGAATCTGCTCGAAGGGTATTTTTCGGTCCACAATTTTTCCGGCAGGGAAAAGATTACTTTTGCATTCCTCAAGGTCGTTCCTCGTGTTAAGTACTGGTGAGATACTTACTCTGAGTAAAGGGCCATAGAGGAATCTACAATATTTTCGCTCGCCCCCGCATGGGATTCCTTCAGAGATGCCATTAAAGAACAATACTACCCTATTAGAAGCTACGAGGACCAGTACACAAGATGGACCACGCTACGTCAGGAAAGGGACCAGACAGTACGAGATTTCACCAATATTTTCCATACCCTGTGCACCAAATTGAGTATCAAAGACTTTGAATGACATCTGGTGCTGAAATATTGCGATTGTCTGCATAGATACATTCAAACAGAAATGGAGTTCCTAGACATCACATCATTATGTGTGGCTTATAGATTTGTTATCAAGATCGAGCATAAATTTAAGCAGAAGAGGCAAGAGTTTGGATCTGCAAACTCCTCACAGTCGAAGTATGGAAAAGGCAGCCCCAACCCACAAAATAACGGACAGAGCAAAGATGGTCTCTCTTGGGACAACTAGTCCAAGCCGCAACCCAAGAGAGGTAATGAGAATTCGAAGAAGGGCACGAGAAAATGATGTGAATACCATAAAATCCCTTGGAACAACACTGAAGAATGTTGCTCCAAGAAGTCACTGGTGGCCGAGATGAAAGCCTCCGAGTCAGAGGTAGATTCTGACTCCGAATCAAATCAAAAAAGTGGGAAGCGGATCATCGATCATGAACCCCGTGCCAATGTTGCTACCACCAAAGTCCAACCATGAGAACCAAAAGAACCAGAGGAAGGGGAACACCTCTTTCACTCACAGATGTGGGTAAAGGGGACTCCACTTCATTTCATTGTCGATAGCGGCAGTCAAAAGAACTTGATTTCAGCAGAGGTCGTCAAGCGGTTGGACCTACTGATAACACCACACCCGCAACCCTACACCATCGGTTGGCTTATCCAAGGACGATATCTCTGCATCATCCAACAATGTCATCCACCCTACAACATCAAGCCCTTCAAAGACGAGGTATTGTGTGATATTTCTCCCCTTGAAGTTTGTGATGTTCTTTTAGGCCAACCATATTTGTGGAAGAGACATGTTGTGTATGATTCTAGACCCCGCAATGTTATTATTACTTTGGGTAGACAATTGTACAGGATACCAGAGGTAGCGTTGTCTACCATTATTTCTTTAATCTCTACTAAGAAATGCAGTAAGTCCATTTAACAGACCGAGAAGTTCTTCTTCTTTGCGATCCATGCTCACAGTAAGCAGAAGGTCGTTGCCACATTCGTGACCTAATGGATCAATCTATCGTCACTCACTGATGGAAAATGACAAAATCAAGCGCAGATCCAAGAGTTGCTTCAAAAGGGGCACATCTGACCCAACTCTTCCCCTTGCGGAAGCCCGATTGTGCTGGTGTAGATGAAAGACGGGACATGGTGGCTCTGCATTGATTACAGAGCATTAAACAAAATCACAGTCAAGAACCAATACCCAATTCCCTGAATTGATGACCTTCTTGACCAACTCAAGGGGGAAAATTTCTTCAGCAATATCGACCTAAAGTCTGGCTACCACTAGGTTCCCATCAAACCAACTGATATATGGAAGACAACTTTCAAATCTAAAGAAGGTCTCTTCGAATGGTTGGTCATGCCCTTTGGCTTAATAAATGCACCAACAACTTTCATGATATTGATGGATGATGTATTGAGACCCTTCACCAATTCTTTTGTGGTGGTATTTCTGGATGACATCCTCATCTTCAGTATAACTTGGGAGGAGCACATGCATCATATTCAACAGGTTTTGGGCACTCTGGGGCAGCAAAATCTATATGCCAACTTGAAAAAATTCTCCTTTGGCATGAACAAGGTCCAGTACTTGGGCTACATTGTTGATGAGGATGGGGTACATGTGGATCCAGCTAAGATCTAAGTCATTCGTGACTGGACAACCACGACCACACTAATCGATCTTTGGAGCTTCTTGGGACTTTCCAACTTCTACCAAAGGTTCTTGTTGGGATTCTCCCATATTGCATGGGACCTCAGCCAAGTAACCAAGGGCAGTGGCTAGGAAAATTTCGCATGGGGGCAGGCACAACAACAAGCATTTGATGATCTAAAGAATTGCTTGTGCTTAGCTCCAGTACTCTCCTTACCTGATCCCCAACAACCATTCGAGATTGAGACTGATGCCTCTAACTATGTTGTAGGCACAATTCTCACTCAGCATGGTCATCCAGTGGCATACCATAGTGATACAATCTCAAATACTATCCGGAAACACCCCACCTATGAAAAAGAAATGTATTCCATTGTGCAAGCCTATCGTCAATGGAAACATTAAATTTTGGGAAAGGAGACAATCATCCACACTAATCACAAGCCTCTACAATTCATACAGACATAGGGGAAGTTGCAGAACAATTGTCATCAAAAGTGGTCCACATATCTACAACAGTTCCATCTCAATATCAAGTATAAAACACGGAGCACAAATTATGTCATTGACTGCCTCATTCTCCTTCCCGTTGTGGCACTCACCACAATGTTCCATTCCTGTGGGCATGAGCCATTTGAGTGACCCTGACTTCACCACCACCTATCAGCTCCTAGGTACATGAGTGAATGTCATCGTTTTTCACATCCAGGATGGACGGTTATGCCATCTGGGCCACCTCTATGTTCCCACAAGTGAGCGTCCAAATTTGATTTGGGAGGCTCACTACAATCGGATGGTAGGACATTTTGGCGTGGATAAAATTGTGGTCATTCTACAAAAACATTTTTAGTGGCCAAAACTTTGACAAGACGTCAGCAAGTATATCATATCTTGCACTGCATGTTCCATTACCAAGCCGACCATTCAGAAGAAAGGCTTATATACCCTTCTTCCTACTCCCGATAGGCCTTGGGAATCTATCTCGATGGATTACATGTCTAGCCTTCCATCCACCAAGCATGGAAATGATTGTGTATTTGTGGTGGTTGATCGGTTTTCGAAGATAGCAATTATCATATCCTGCAAGAAGAGCATCACAGCAACAGATGCTGCTAAGCTCTTCTTCGAACGGGTGTGGTTCCATTTTGGGATACCACAGACCATCACCTTAGATCGAGACATCAAGTTCCTAAACACATTTTGGTCGAGTCTTGGGTCATTGTTGGACACCAAGCTCACTAAATCCACTGCTTTCCACCCCCAAACCAATGTCCATACAGAGGTCATCAATCGGATGATTGTGCACATCCTGCGCATGTACAACTCTAAGCATCTATGTACATGGGATGAGCTCTTCCCTATACACATCTAAAATAGAGCTCTCTATAGCTCCACCGGCCATAGCCCATTTCAGGTGGAGTTGGGATTCCAACCCTTGGGTCCCAATGATGTTGCACTACCTCTTGCAACCACACAGGAATAATCTTCCCATGTTCGTTCTAAGGCTAACAAAGCCACCAAATTCATTGAGTGAATTTAGCACATCCGCCAACAGGTCCATGAGATTTTGCAGAAATCCAATGCTAAGTACAAGTATCACCATGATCAACATCGAGTACCACACCAGTTTCAGGTGGGAGACAAGGTCTGGTTACATTTGCTGAAAGAGATCCTTACAGGGCCCCATCGAAAGCCCCTCCAACTTCGCTATGGGCCTTACACTATCACCAAGGCTATGGGTAGTAATTCTTTTGAGCTCAACACTCCACCCTTCCTTGGCTTGCACCTAGTGTTCAATGTGGACCTCCTTCGGCCATATTGTCCACCATTATTGGACACCTCATAGATCGTAGAATAGTTGACACCAACAGAGTTCAACCTTGACTACATGGAACAAGAATCCACTAATCAGATAGTGGATACATAGGTCAAGGGAACTCGCCAGCAGAGGATCCAACTTTATTGGGTTGTCAAGGCAGGGCAACTCCTACACCAAGTCAAGTGGCTCACCCGGGGCCAAATTCAGCAGAAGTTTCCTCACTTGATGGGGGCACTCAAAGTAATGGACACCATTTCTTCCTAAGGGAGGAGGACTTATCCAAGTGGATATTGTGTTGATGTTTGGGAAACATCAGAAAGACATGCTACTATATTGATAATTAATAATGAGATTAATAATTATTAAGCAATATTATTAATTATAATATTATTATTGTAATAATATATTTATGATATAAAGTATAAATATATATATAATAAAGTATAAAACATAAAACATAAATAAAGTATAAATATATTTATTACCCAAGGGACACATCTCTTCATGGATGGTCACCAGGGTCACCATATGTTCTTTATATATAGAACACTCATCATTGTAATAAGATATTCATTCACATACAATATCATCTCTTATGAAAAATCAACATGGTATCAGAACGGGACCGGGCCTAACTCCCTCACATGAGGGCCTGGAAAAATAAGAGAGAATAGCTAATGTTATGACAAGGAGCATGGCGACCACTCCAACAGATATGGAACTATCCAAATTTCGGCACAAGATTTGGAGGAAGCTAAGAAAGTGATTCCTGTAACTGGAAAGGTCAATTTAACTCTGTTATCAAAAGAAAAAGCGGTTGACGAGGAGCCTCTTATTTATGCCAATAAAATAAAGGCCAAGAATGCTTTTAAGGAACTTCTAGAATATGCACATGTAGAAGCTGATTGGACTTGGGAACATGCATTGCATGTAATCATCAATGACAAGCAATATGGTTCTCTCAAAACCCTTAGAGAGTGTCTACAAGCTTTCAATGAATATTTGGCACAGAGACATAAACATGAAGCTGAAGAACGACACATTCAGCATAAGAGATCATGGGAACATTTTGTAATCATGTTGGACGATTGTAAAGAACTTACATCTGCAATGCGATGGGGCAAGGTTGTCACTCTCTTTGAAAATGATGCAAGGTTCCTTGATGTCGAGTGAGGAAGATAAAGGGAGGAACTATTTGAGAGCTATCTGATTCAGTTGGAGCATAAGAATCATGATGAATTTCGAAAGTTGATGGAGGAACACGGGTCATCTGGTATACGTACAGCAAAGACCCACCAGTGTGATTATTGTGGCAATGTTAAGGATTACCATGCAAAGGTATATGTTGAAAGAGAACATTTGTCGTTGTTCTTACCAAAACGATAGAAATTGACATCAAATTGTATAGGGTTTCATGCTAGTAATTGTTTCTAAGTGTGGTGGCGTGGATAGTTTATATTAAAGCAAACTGCGAGGATTGGCATTGATTACACGAAAATTTAGTGACGTGACCTTGTTCTATCCTAATTATTTGCATTGGTGACTACACGGAGGACAATATCAATTCGATGGTGAAGGAAGCATACAGAAAAGTACAACTATACTAGAGGTTAAATTTTTGGACTTACTATGTAAGGTGAAGATGCAAGGTAATGGCTACACCTTTGGTACCAAATCTAAAGTTGTTGCAGGACATGACTTCAGAGACTATGGATATTACTTCATATAGGCATATGGTATGTGACAAACCATGAGTTCGAGTTATATGGATATTTGGATTCAGATTGGGTCAGCAGTATTCCTGATCGGAAGAGTACTTCGACATATTTATTCATCCTAGGCTCTAGTATGGTTTCATGGAGCAGCATGAAGCAGTTGTGTGTAGCACTCAGTAAAACTAAGGTAGAGTATGTGGAAGCATTTGCATCAAGGCGCGAAGCAATGTGGCTTTGGAAATTGATGACTATTGGATTGAATTTGACTTGTAGATAAGACCTACAAGAAGAGGATGATGAGACTTGTTTTGGAGGACAAGTGATGAATTCAACAAGTTGAAGATTCATTTGATATTCAATGCTCAAGAGGGAGATGGATAGTTAGTTCCAGAGGGAGTTGGGTACTATAGTAAGGATCAGGAGGCTCCACCAGATGTAGGAAAAAATCATGTGTGGTGCTCAGTATGGCTAAAGCTAAGTATTTGGCAACATGTGTAGTAGAAATGTGGCTTCGAGAACTTTTGTCTCGATTATTTGGTCTCATACTGGAGACGACCTACATTTGGTGTGACAACCAGAGTTGCATGAAGTTGTCAGAGAACCCCATGGTCTATGACATGTCGAAGCATATCGAGATCAGATATTACTATATCAGGGATATAGTGCAGAAGGGAGCATTGAGGCTCCAGTTTCCTGACTACAAAGGATCAAGTTGCGGATGTGTTTACCAAGCCGCTATCAAGGATGAAGCTTGAGTACTTCAGGGACAAGCTTGGTGCGGTCTCTCTTCAGAGGGAGTGTTCTCATCCAGCATGAAAAAGGGTTGGCACTTAGACAGGAGTGCACATGATCAGCTACTAATGCATCACATGGAGTGGATGTCCTAGGGACATGTTGTAGCTATTGAGAACTACCCATAGACCTTGGTTTCATGGGGTGAAGTCATGTTCACACTGAGACATGTGGAACTCATCCATCATGAAAAGGGGTTGGCATTGAGTGTTCTCATCCAACATGAAAAAGGGTTGGCACTGAGATATGAGTGCACATGATCAGGCACTGATGCATTGCAGGAAGTGGATGTCTTGGGGACATGTTGTAGCTATTGAGAGCTACCCACAGACCTTGGTTTCATGGGGTGAATTCATGTTTCACTATGGATATCCGAGGGATGGCACTGAGATAGGAGTACACATGATTAGGTACTAATGCATTGCAGGGAGTGAATGTCCTAGGAACATGTTGTAGCTATTGAGAGCTACCCACAAACCTTGGTTGCATGGGGTGAAGTCATGTTGCACTATGGATATCCGAGGATGTATAGATTTGCATGTTCAACAGTCAATGGATGTGAGCTCGTGTGGTATCAAACTTTGAGTCTGTGTCTCATGGAAGTGACACTTGGTACATAAGGGAGCAATGAGGCTCCAATATGGTGCAGAAGGGAGAAGTGAGGCTCCAATATGTGGCTATCGATGAGAAGGTTGCGGATGTGCCGACAAAGCCATTGTCAAGGAAGAAATTCGAGTACTTTAGGGACAAGCTCGGCGTAGTCCCTCTTTAGAGGGAGTGGTGGCTACATATTTTATTGCAGGGTATTGGATAACATGCATAAGATATCCAAGTTTTCTGTGGGAAACTGGATAATCTCATGATGAAATGTTGTATCTATTGGAGAGATACCCATCGGCCCTGGATGCATGCTGTGAAGTCACAAGGGTGCACATGATGAGGTATAGATGCATTGTAAGGTAGTGGATGTCTTGGGGACATGTTGTAGTTATTTGAGAACTACCCAGGGCCTTGGATGCATTGGATTTGAAGTCACAAGGATGCACATGATGAAGTACATATGCATTGTGAGGTAATGGATGTCATGGTGAAGCTATTTGAGAGCTACCCACAGGAAATCTTCAAAGGTAATTTCTAGAGGTAATCTTTGCATAATGTAGAATGGCTCCCTCACTGAGAGGAGTGTTGATGTTTGGGAAGCATCGGAAAGACATTATACTATATTGGTAATTAATAATGAGATTATTAATTATCAAGCAATATTATTAATTATAATAGTATTATTGTAATAATATATTTATGATATAAAGTATAAATACACACACACACACACACACACACATATATAATAAGTATAAAGCATAAAACATAAATAAAGTATAAATATATTTATTACCCAAGGGACACATCTCTTCATGGATGGTCACCATGGTCACCATATGTTCTTTATGTATAGAACACTCATAATTTTAATAATATATCCATTCACATACAATACCGTCTCTTATGAAAAATCAACATATTGGTGGCCACCCACCTATTCCAACTAGCTCCTCTTGACAATTTTTAGTTCAACATGTTCTTCTGTAATTCTTTGTAATTGTGGGTTCTACACTTTTGAGGTTGTCTAAAGCCCTACACATCTTCCAGGTGGAGATTGGTGGCTTCCCACCTAATCCAATTGGCTTATTTTTTTATGTTTTCATGTCAGTACATATTTTTGTACTTCCAGGGTCGTTTTAGGGCCCTAAAAAATGTTTTTTTGGCTTGCCACAGTCAAACTATAGACAGAGTCAAAATTTGACGACCTAATGTGTATTTCTCAAAAATACCTTTCCAACGGGCTATCACGCGCCTAAAATGGAGGTTGTATGCAAAATTTACGACCTCGGGAAGTTGAGGTACCAACTTACCCATCAGGGCCCACATAACTTTTGGCGTTTCATCTCCTAGGGTTAGGTTTTTGTATGTCTAGAGTTTTGGAATTCATAAGTAATGTTAAAAAGGCCTCTAGAGTCTCATTGTAATGATTCTTCTCATATGGATGCGCGTAGCACCCACATCTCTTCTCAGAGATAGCTACCACCATTCGAGCAAGTTGTTTTCAATTCTGCAGTTTTACAGTTTCATCCTATTTTATTTATTCAATAGAAGTTATTGTTCACTGGATATTTGTTGTTGTTCTCAGTATATATGTGTTATTGTATTATGTCTGTTATTATTTTCGTTCCGCTCATAAATCCGGATCAGTCTTTTTCTTTGCATTTGGCTTTACGAATTTATTCGTTGGAGTATACTTCTCTTAATAAGAATGAACGAGGAGGAGGAGAGATAAGTTTGGAAGGTTTCTTCCTAATACCTCTCCAACTTTTAATTCTAGAGAATCATGTAAGAAAGAAAATTATGCTTCAACTTCTCATACTGTGAAAGACTAACCTGAGGTTAAAATCAACTTAGATACACCATATATTGATTTGTGTGGATTTCATAGAATCTCTGGAGTAAAATAAGAATCCACTAACTAGGGACTTGATACTTTGTTCAACATGGGAGATTTATGTTATGAAATAAGATTCATATGATCTCTATTTATACAAAATGTTTAAAACATAGTTTCTCCACATAAATTAGGATAAAACATAAGATAAGGGGTCAACAATCCTTGTATAACCCCTTAAACAAATAACAATATTTAATTCACATGTTTGCACATTAAAAACCCTAAAATAAGATGACATCACCCCTTTAGGGCAACGTTTTGGCATATTTAACAAATCGTTGGAGTTGGGGATGGAAAATTTGGCCTTCAAAGGCCTTCTCTTCATGAGCTATAGCCTTTTCCCACAAGTCAACGTGCTCTCTCCATCAAATGATGCCAATTTTCAATGAAAAGTAACTCCATCACCACCAACCCTAGCCCTAGGTGACATCAAGCCCCAAAGAGTGACATTTTTTCCCCTCCTAGGAAATTCATTTGGCATGTGAGGGCTAGGAAATGTAATCCAAGGTGTCTTCTAGGCCTCCAAAGGCAAGTCATCGTGATCTGGAATGTGGGCCCTTGAAATCCAACCTATGGGATTCAAGCCCCATGGAAGCCCAAGCTAGGCTTGTTCCTCCAAAACTGTCCACCAAACAAGGTCTTGCAAAACAAATAGGTGTGCCCTTTAAGGATATCAATTCAAAATATCATGGAAATTAAAAACCACATCTAATAAAAAAGGCACCTACACATGTGCATAAAAAATACATCATCAAATTAAACAAGTGCTCAAATACCCTATACAATTTGACCAAGTTTAGGTATGGGAGCGCTGTCATAAAATTCCTATTGGGTAGACCAAAACCCTCAAGTAGGGGATGCTCCCAAGGATGTCCCTTTCAGGTCATGTAGTGGATGATGAGGTGGATAGGGGGATAGACTTTCTAGGTCAATGATTTTCACAACATACAAGGGCTCGTATTTGTAGAGGGTGTGTTGCACCTTCGTCTTCAATGCAACCTTTTTCCAATCCCATTTATTTCCATCTATTTATTAATTAATGATCCAAAAACATGTGCACTCCGAATAGTGAATCGATTAGCTTGGTGGTAAGTAACACAGTGTCACTTTAAAGAAGAGGTCCACAAAGTGCCATAGGAGTAACCATCAAATCATTATAACACACTAGTGTTAGTCTTTCATTTAAGAGGGATGTTTATTGTGTGTTTGATCTTTTGTAGGCCTTCAATTATTTTAATAGAAGCAGTTCATCGTTCTCAAGACCTGTTTTGGCCAGCATATAGAAGGTTTATATTTTAGTATTTTATCTTTTTCCAGCCAGCATCCCCCTGGGCCCTCATCCCTTTCTTCCCATGAAATGAGGCACATGCCCTTCTTGGGTCACTAAATCTAGAGGGCCTAGAAGAGGTAAATGTGATGGGAATGCAATGAGTGGAAAGTGATAAGTATGGTCAGGAATGGTACGATGACCCCTCAAAGGACCCCCAGTTGAAAACCTTCCCCAAAAGTTGGACACTTACTAGGAAATCGATGACTCTCACCAAGTTGAAACATGGTCAAAAGAATAATATCCAAGAAGGCGTTTTATAATCGAAAGCAGCTTCAAGACAACATGCTTAAATGCATCAAATATTAGTATGATTACCTACCACAATACCTGACTTATACCGCATGGAGCAGGACCCATGTGCCTTCCAGAAACTAGTTGGTGTGGTGTATGCGTTGAGAATAGATCCAAACTGTGGTGATAGAGAGGGCTTCCATATTTTCAAGTGGACACTACTAGTCATGTGGTCTCTCAACACTCCATATATGCAACCTAAGGGCCTCGAGACATGATCTCCTTATTTATCCCACAAAATGGGGATAACATCTGGCTCCTACTTGGGGACATGTGCTCCCTGTAGAGTGCATGAGAACCAAAACATCCCCTGGTAGACTTGTGCCTACACTAAAACAAAAAACTGTAAAACCTAGGGTGGTTCTATCTCCCTTCATCCATATACATCAAAACCAAAATGAAACTAATCTAGAAAAGAAAATTTTAGCATTTTTTTCAAAAATTTCTAAACTAAACATGAAATCAATATGCAAGTAGAGAAAAATGAAATATGAAATGCATCTAAACTATCATGAGAAATAAATACAAAAATGCAAGGAAAGCAAGATGACCTACCTACTTACCTGGGGCCCTGAAGATTAGGTCCTGAAATGTCAGGTGAAGTCGTGTAACCAGTGTAACCAATTGATTGTCTCATCAAGGTATCTCCCCCTGTGCTTAATCATGTGATACAAAAAAGATAAGTTAAACATATAATAATCATGAGTATAAATACACATATAATTAGTCATGAAATGAAACTCATGGAGATGGGTCGAAGGGAGGAAATCTTGTTGGAAAGAGAAACCATCAGCCTAATCAGCATGCCTGAAAGTGTAGGCACGCGCCTGATCAATCCATCTCTCAAGAGGGATACCATATGTAGATGATGGCTCATCTTCATCTTCACTCAGAAAATCACTACTCCCTAAAGGTTGAGAAAAGATAAGAGATCCTAAGAAAACCTTATGATTCCCCAGAGAAGAGGAAACAAGATAAGGGATGACCTCAAGTCCAAAGAAGGATTATTTTCCCTCATCCAAAACATGTCACTTATTCATTTGTAAATACTTCTAAAGGGACCAAATATGAAAACATGGTTGCTCTGTGATATTATTCTTTTATTTCTCTAGAATGGCCACATATTGGTATCCATCTAAATCTGAGGATGGAGGTGGTTGAAAATCCTCATAAAACAATCTTGCATCCCTAAAAGGACCTGCATCACAACTCCCAAGGGATGACTGAAAAACACCCTAAAAATGTTGTGATGGGTCATCCTCGAATTGGAAAAACAAATATGTAACCATGTCATCATCAGGTTGCCAAACATACGAGTCATATACACATGAATACCAATCCTTTGAAAGTGATAACTCAACTCTCTTTGCTTGAGATATCCCTCAATGTCATAGATGGGGTCTTTATAAAAAATGAAAATACCAAAATCCCATGTGCATTTCCCAGTCTATATGAAAGTGTCTATGTGCTCATCAACCATATCCAAGGTTCCTTTCGTATGACCATCATTGTGACAACAAATGACCATCTCTTTGTCTTTGTGTGCAAGAAGAGCAGGGGCTAGGGCGATCAACTGGATCTTCAATTTCTTCACCATTGGGATTAAATGATTCTTCAACTTCATGCATGGGAAGAAGGTAATGTTGGAAAACCTCACCTTGATCAAGCGGGAGCAAAGATAACAATGTATCAACCTGTTACGATTAGTCAAAATTATTCTTTTTCTTTATGAACATGCCCCTCCATCGCCTCTTAATTGCAAGGGGCTTGATCCTTAATACAAATTTATTTGTTTGATTTTCTTCGAAAGGAACCGTCGCATCCAAGGGATCCTCTAACAGTTATTCACTTAAAGTTAGGGAATAAAGTATTGTTAAGATCTTCAAAAGCGTCACAACTCATCATGTTCTCTTCTTGATGTGCAGGAGGAGAAGAGGCCAGGATGTCTTCATCAAGTGGAAGGGAAGATATGAGCACTTCATCTTCATCAAATGTCTTGTCTGGATATTCATGGTAATTTTCTTCATATATATATATATATATATATATATATATATATATATATATTCTTCAAGCACTTCTTCATCTATTTTCTCGTCATCCACCGGAAAACCTTCTCTACAAAGAGTGTGTTTGAGATCTTGGAAAGTAGCTTGAAAATTCTGAGTAACTGGTTGATAATGCCTGAGAAATTATTCAATGAGATTTGTAGAAGATGGGATACTCTTTTAATTACAGGAGTGTGCAAGCCAACTCCTTTGACTTTATTCCAGTGAAGATACAAAAATTGTCATCAACACATATTCATGTAGCACATTTAAGCTTGAAGCATACTTCATATAATTGACAACATGGGTGATTGTTGGAGTTGGATCACCATCAAATTTAGGGAAACTTTCCCTCCACTCCAAGGAGAAATGATTTGGATATCCAGGGATATTATGAATATCCAAAGAAAGATAAAGTTTATGGAAATCCCATGGTAAGTCCCATGGTAAGTCCCATGAGGACATGGTTCCATTACTTAGGGTAATACCTTAATGGAGTCGCAAGATGAACTCAAGGCTCATTAAAGGATGGAAAATATAATTAGGGAAAGGTGGGTTATGGGAAGGTGGAGTTGTCAGATGAGCCTCAAGAAGATCTCATCAAGGGTGGAAGGGGAACATCCTTCAAGGTGGAGTCGTCGGGAAACCTAGGGAAAGGCTTTGGGATAGCTTGTGAAAGTGTCATTAGGGTTCAGAAGATGATTAAAAATCCTCTCCGGCAACGACACAAAAATTTTATTACACAAGTTGTAGGTTGGAAAATCCCGAACCAACCACCAAATGGAGACAACTAAGAGAACACCTACCCACTGTCACCTTAGGCAGGTATTCCCATCACTTTAGAGATGATAGAATCACCTCAAGGGGGGAATATCAGTGACCCTGGGGGGAATGAGATGGAAAGTGAAGAGATGAAGGAAAGTCCCCATATAGGTCAATATAGAAGATGCATAAATTTTTGGGAGAGAGTCTTGGTGGTAGCCAATGGTGCCAAGAGATAAGAACCCCTGTAAAGAGTGATTGTACTTGCCTGAGACACAAGAACAACCCGAGTATATATGTATAATGTTAAGTGGACAAGAAAGTTAGGCTTTATGTACCTAATTGCAGTACTAAACAATGATGTATATCAACAAACAACTAAGTTATAAATCTTCTAAATAATTTCTAAAATTCCAACAAATAAATCAAGAAATAAGCTAGATAAACACTAGTAATACTCAAGTATGAAAGCATAAGACTTTAGCTATGAAACAAGGTTGTAATAGAAGGTGATTGTAGAGATATTTTGCAGCCTTATGGCTGTAGGAATTTTTTTTTTACGGAATTAAATCCAACCATCAAAAATTACAAAGAGTCCACCCAAAAGTTGCTCTAGGCCTAGTAGATTATCTTGGCAAACTTTTAGCAAATTCTGACGGATGAAAAGAAAGTTACAAGTGAGTAAAGAGAGATTTTGTTGCATCCCTAATGGTTGTATATTTTTATGATCTATAACTCTAAGAATACTAGACCAATCAAGATGCCCTACTGGTCTTGACAAGCCCTTGGCATACAAAAAGTTATTCAATTGAAACAAGATTAGTATCTCATTAAATCACATTTACCGAGGCAAATAATTTATTTCTCCAATACAAAAAATCAGATTGGTTCCTTTTAAATTTTGGTGAATGGGGTATCTAAAACACCATTTGGATCAACAAGATCCCTAGGGGTGTAAATCCTCTTACTCCCAAGGGTATGCCAACCAACTTAGGGTAAATCTAGGAGGTTGTACACATTTGTACTTCTCCTAGCAACCCTTGTTCAAGAATGACTTATAACCTTAGCAATAAGATGAAGCATAAATGGAGCATGTATCCAACATACTCCTCCTAGGGTTTCCACCAACAATTACCAAGAATGAGCAAGAATGAACTAACATATGCAGATCTTTCCTTACCAATGCCAAGAAAAGAGATAACAAGCCCTAGTTCACCATGAAAATTACCATCCAAGAGAGAAAAAGAGCAAGCCATCAAGAGGTGCACATCACTTCACTTCATCCATTCACCAAGCGATAACACCAAAAACCATTTGCAAGAGAGATAGATACCAAAAATTCTCAAAGATAGCTAAAATTTCAGCCAAGTACTTCTCACAATGGGAGAGTTATGTTATGACATGAGATTCACACGATCTTTATTTATATAAAATGTTTAAAACATAGTTTGTCCACATAAATTAAAGTAAACATAAGATAAGGGATCAACAACCCTTATCTTACTGCTTACACAAATAATAATATTTAATTCACACTTTTGCACATTAGAAACCCTAAAATAAGATGATGTCACCCCTTCAGGGAACCATTTTGGCATATTTAACAAATCATTGGAGTTGGGGATGGAACGTCTGGCCTTCAAAGGCCTTCTCTTCATGTGTTATAGCCTTTTCCTACAATTCAATGTGTTGTCTCCATCAAATGATTCCAAGTGTCAATGAAAAGTAGCTCCATCACCACCGACCCCCTAGCCCTAGGTGACGTCAATCCCCAAAGAGTGGTGTTTTTTCCCCTCCTAGGCAAGTTGTTTGGCAAGTGATGTCTAGGAAAGGTCCTCCAAGGTGTCTTCTAGGCCTCCAAAGGAAATTCATCGTGATGTGGTATGTGGGCCCTTGGCACCCAACCTGTGGGATTCAAGCCCCATGGAATCCCAATCTAGGTTTGTTCCTCCAAAATTGCCCACCAAACAAGGTCCTTAAAAACAAATAGGTATGCCCTCCAAGGATATCAAGTCAAAATATCATGGCAAGTGAAAACCACATCTAATAAGAAAGGCACCTAAACATGTGCATAAAAACTACCTCATCAAATTAAACAAGTTCTCAAAGACCCTATACAATTTGACCAAGTTTAGGTATGGGAGGGGTTTCATAAAAGTCCTATTGGGTAGACCAAAACCCTCAAGTAGGGGATGCTCCCAATGATTCCCCTTCAAGGTCATTTAGTGGATGATGAGTACGATAGGGGGTTAGAATTCATAGGTCAATGAGTTTCATGACATACAAGGGCTCGTATTATCTCATTTATGGGTGACTTTGTAGAGGGTGTGTTGCACCTTCGTCTTCAATGCAACCTTTTTCCAATCCCATTATTTCCATTTATTAATTAATTAATGATACAAAAACATGTGCATTCCCAATACTGAATCAATTAGCTTGGGGGGAAGTAACACAGTGTCACTTGAAAGAAGAGGTCCACACAGTGCCATAGGGGTAACCATCAAACCGTTATAACGCACTAATTTTAGTTTTTCATTCAAGCGGGATATTTATTATGTGTTTGATCTTTTGCAAGCCTTCAATTCTTTTAAGAGAAAAAGTTCATCGTTCTCAAGACCTATCTGGTTGAGCATCTAGAAGGTTTATATTTTAGGATTTTATCTTTTGCTAGCCACCATCCCCCTGGGCCTTCATCCCCTTCTTCCCATGAAATGGGGCACATGTCCTTCTTGGGTCACTAAAGGAAAAGGGCCTAAAAGAGGGAAATGTGATGGGAATGCAATGAGTGGAAAGTTATAAGTATGGTTAGGAATGGTACGATGACCCCTTAAGGGACCCCTAGTTTCAACCCTTCCCCAAAAGTTGGCCACTTACTAGGAAATCAATGACACTAACCAAGGTGAAATAGGGTCAAAAGCATAATGTCCAAGCAGGTGTTTTATAATCAAAAGCGGCTTCAATACAACATGCTTAAATGCCTCAAATATTAGGGTGATTACCTACTACATTACCTGACTAGTATCGCATGGAGGAAGACCCATGTGCCTTCCAGAAGCTAGATGGTGTGGTGGATGCAATGACGATGGATCCAAATTGTGGTGATATAGAAGGCTTCCATATGTGCAAGTGGAATCTACTAGTCATGTGGTCTCTCGAAAATTCATATCTTCAACCTGAGGGCCTCAAGACATTATCTCCTTACTTATCTCACAAAATGGGGATAACATGGACTACCTATAGAAGACTCAGACAACTTCTTGTTTGAATTTGAATTTTTGTGTTGTACATATGAATATAAAAATTATACTCATAAATCAAGATTGTTTCTCTCAACTTTGAAGGATGTTGCTTTAGGATGGCTTATGGGACTGCAAGGAGGAAGTATTGGTACTTGGGAAGAAATGAATAAAACTTTTTCGGACAAGTATAAATATTATTGTAAAATGTGAGAAACAAGGGATGAATTTTTTTGTATGACACAAAGGGATGATGAAACTTTGGAGGACTATGTTGAAAGATGCAAACTTGATGATGAATCACTCAAATTAGTGTTTCTTAGGGGAGTAAGAGAAGACTTTATGGAAGCCTTAGACTTAATTGTTTTAGGGGATATATATCAATTCACTTATGATGAAATAAAAGATCTTTTGAATAATTAATCAAGAGAAACCATGAGGAAAGGCGGAGGGTCAATAACTATTCCACCTTCAACATCAAGCTAAAATTGGAAATTTAATTGAGGATATAAAAAAAAAAAAAATTTAATTTATTATTTATGCAATGATAAAGCCTTGTGAATTTTTTGTCCTAGATGCACTAAGAAACATCCTCATAATGAATGTCCACTTGTTGTAGTAAAAATTTGCAATGTATGTTCATAAAATCATGATACTAGTAATTGTCCATGATTTCCTGGTTTAAAAGTAGTATACCAAAACACTGAACAAATTGTGTAAAATTGTACTTTATTAATCAATGAAGTTTTGGACAACCTAGACCACAGTTTGAAACAACCCCTCTGTTACGTCATATAATTACTTGAGAAACAATCTGGTTTTTTTTTTTTGAAACATTAATAAGCATCATTAGAACAGAAGAAACATGACCAGACATCATGAGAGTAAGTGAAACATGACATTAACATACTTCAGTCAATTGCAGTCAGATTCATGATAATATAATATATCGGTAAAACACATTATGCTTCTCTCAAATCATTTGTAACTAAATTTAGATACTTATTAAAGCATGAAGGATCTGCCACATCACATGAGATGACATTCAACCTACCCACCCAAGCTATCCTGCAAGGTTAGGACTTCCAAGACACATAATCAATGCTCAAGTCTAGGATTCGTCTGATTGATCTTGACCATTTAAGGTCTCAAGACTAGCAACTCTTATGAGGAACAAGGAAGTGTCTAATTCCATCTATCTCATTTCATTCCTGTTTCTGGATAAATCTGTGAGTGCGGACACAAACCGATCTCCCTAGATCCACCTGGATCTAGAACAAAACATGACAGAATATACCGCTTTCCCTAGATCTAACTATTGAATTAAATGGGAAGTGAGAAGAAGATATGTACCTTGTAATCGCTTCCTTAATCTTTGTTTCTCCAGCTTCGCTCCAGTGCTCTTGTGCAGTCAAGATCAAACAACACAAACCAACCAAAGTGAAAGAAAATAATATATCCAATAGCTAATCTATACGTATGATCAAGGAGTTATGTAATAAAGTGATATCATCTTTATGGGAAAGAGACATATTACTGTATTAAATTAAATATGAAAGAGAGATTACAACCTAATCCTTGATGTCGTAAGGTCCCTTCCAACTATCCTTCGTTCCCCACACACTTCTTGCTCCAAGGATTCTGAGACCATAGATCTGATAGCTACTCACAATCTGTCTTGACAAAGCAAATCTCAAAGCCACCCAACCAAGCTAATAATTCCAAGCCAACCAAAAGCTAAGCTCAAGCTCATCCAAGCTAACTTTCTCCATGAGAATTCATCTCCTTTTATAAGTTGAAGAGGATAAGGTGAGGAGGTTAGGATAATCCCGCTAAATCATGAAAATGAGTAAGATCCAAACCATTTGGATGCCACCTCACCATGGAAGTTTCTCCTTCTAGAAGATTCGAGAAAACTCTCATTTTTCCCACGTGCTGACATTCTCGCACCCTAGCTATAGTGCAACCTGCGAAATGTTCGCACCCTGGCTATAGTGCAACCTGCGAGAATTGGTCATTCCCGCACCCTGCCTAGATAGCAACCTGCGAACTTCCCTTTTTATAAGGTTTTTACAAAGGAGAATCCAACATTTTCTCTCAGGAAAAGTTCTTCTGCCTTCCTTCTTTAGGAACTCAGGCCACTGACCCCTCTGAAGGCAGCATATAGTTTTACATCATTAACGATCATAGGGATGAAAAAAATAATGCGTAACAGAGAGCCCTCCAAAGTATGAAGTTAGAACAGAGTGATAGCTGAAATACTTTGTCGAGTGTGTGTAGGGAACAAGGAACAGTTGGTCGGAAACCTGCCAAC
>JASDQU010686142.1:14899-25605 GCA_032191745.1 Picea mariana | reverse complement strand
TATCCATCTAAATCTGAGGATGGAGGTGGTTGAAAATCCTCATAAAACAATCTTGCATCCCTAAAAGGACCCGCATCACAACTCCCAAGGGATGACTGAAAAACACCCTAAAAATGTTGTGATGGGTCATCCTCGAATGGGAAAAACAAATATGTAACCATGTCATCATTAGGTTGCCAAACATACGAGTCATATACACATGAATACCAATCCTTTGAAAGTGATAACTCAACCCCCTTTGCTTGAGAGATCCCTCAATGTCATAGATGGGGTCTTTATAAAAAATGAAAAGACCAAAATCCCATGTGCATTTCCCAGTCTATATGAAAGTGTCTATGTGCTCATCAACCATATCCAAGGTTCCTTTCGTATGACCATCATTGTGACAACAAATGACCATCTCTTTGTCTTCGTGTGCAGGAAGAGCAGAGGCTAGGGCGACTTCAACTGGATCTTCAATTTCTTCGCCATTGGGATTAAATGATTCTTCAACTTCATGCATGGGAAGAAGGTAGTGTTGGAAAACCTCACCTTGATCAAACGGGAGTAAATACAATAGTGTATCAACCTGTTACGATTAGTCAAAATTATTCTTTTTCTTTATGGACATGCCCTTCCATCGCCTCTTCATTGCAAGGGGCTTGATCCTTAATACAGATTTATTTGTTTGATTTTCTTCGAAAGGAGCTGTCGCATCTAAGGGATCCTCTAACAGTTATTCACTTAAATTCATGGAATAAAGTATTGTTAATATCTTCAAAAGTGTCACAACTCATCATGTTCTCTTCTTGATGTGCAGGAGGAGCAGAGGCCAGGATGTCTTCATCAAGTGGAAGGGAAGATATGAGCACTTCATCTTCATCAAATGTCTTGTCTGGATATTCATGGTAATTTTCTTCATATATATATATTCTTCAAGCACTTCTTCATCTATTTTCTCATCATCCACCGGAAAACCTTCTCTACAAAGAGCGTGTTTGAGATCTTGGAAAGTAGCTTGCAAATTCTGAGTAACTGGTAGATAATTCTTGAGAAATTATTCAATGAGATTTGTAGAAGATGGGATACTCTTTTAATTACAAGCGTGTGCAAGCCAACTCCGTTGACTTTATTCCAGTGAAGATACAAAAATTGTCATCAACACATCTTCATGTAGCACATTTAAGCTTGAAGCATACTTCATATAATTGACAACATGGGTGATTGCTGGAGTTAGATCACCAACAAATTTAGGGAAACTTTCCCTCCACTCCAGGGAGCAATGATTTGGATATCCAGGGATATTTTGAATATCCAAAGAAGGATAAACTTTATGGAAATCCCATGGTAAGTCCCATGAGGACATGGTTCCATTACTTAGGGTAATACCTTAATGGAGTCGCAAGATGAACTCAAGGCTCATTAAAGGATGGAAAAGATAATTAGGGAAAGGTGGGTTCTGGGAAGGTGGAGTTGTCAAATGAGCCTCAAGAAGATATCATCAAGGGTGGAAGGGGAACATCCTTCAAGGTGGAGTCATCGGGAAATCTAGGGAAAGGCTTTGGGATAGCTTGTGAAAGTGTCATTAGGGTTCGGAAGATGATTCAAAATCCTCTCCGGCAACGACACAAAAATTTTATTTCACAAGTTGTAGGTTGGAAAATCCCAAACCAACCACCAAATGGAGACAACTAAGAGAACACCTACCCACTGTCACCTTAGGCAGGTATTCCCATCAATTTAGAGATGATAGAATGACCTCAAGGGGCGAATATCAGTGACTCTGGGGGAATGAGATGCAAAGTGAAGAGATGAAGGAAAGTCCCCATATAGGTCAATATAGAAGATGCATAAATGCTTGGGAGAGAGTCTTGGTGGTAGCCAATGGTGCCAAGAGATAAGAACCCCTGTAAAGAGTGATTGTACCTGCCTGAGACACAAGAACAAGCTGAGTATATATGTATAATGTTAAGTGGACAAGAAAGTTAGGCTTTATGTACCTAATTGCAGTACTAAACAATGATGTATATCAACAAACAACTAAGTTATAAATCTTCTAAACAATTTCTAAAATTCCAACAAATAAATCAAGAAATAAGCTAGATAAACACTAGTAATACTCAAGTATGAAAGCATAAGACTTTAGCTATGAAGCAAGGTTGTAATATAAGGTGATTGTAGAGATATTTTGCAGCCTTGTGGCTGTAGAAAAAAAGTTTTTACAGAATTAAATCCAACCATCAAAAATTACAAAGAGTCCACCCAAAAGTTGCTCTAGGCCTAGTAGATTATCTTGGCAAACTTTTAGCAAATTCTGACAGATGAAAAGCAAGTTACAAGTGAGTAAAGAGAGATTTTGTTGCAGCCCTAATGGTTGTATATTTTTATGATCTATAACTCTAAGAATACTAGGCCAATCAAGATGCTCTACTAGCCTTGACAAGCTCTTGGCATACAAAAAATTATCCAATTGAAACAAGATTAGTATTTCATTAAATCATGTTTACCGAGGCAAATAATTTATTTCTCCAATACAAAAAAATAGATTGGTTCCTTTTAAATTTTGGTGAATGGGGTCTCTAAAACACCATTTGGATCAACAAGATCTCTAGGGGTGTAAATCCTCTTACTCCCAAGGGTATGCCAACCAACTTAGGGTAAATCTAGGAGGTTGTACACATTTGTACTTCTCCTAGCAACCCTTGTTCAAGAATGACTTATAACCTTAGCAATAAGATGAAGCATAAATGGAGCGTGTATCCAACATACTCCTCCTAGGGTTTCCACCAAAAATTACCAAGAATGAGCAAGAAAGAACTAACATATGCAAATCTTTCCTTACCAATGCCAAGAAAAGAGATAACAAACCCTAGTTCACCATGAAAATTACCATCCAAGAGAGAAAAAGAGCAAGCCATCAAGAGGTGCACATCACTTCACTTCATCCATTCACCAAGCGATAACACCAAAAACCATTTGCAAGAGAGATAGATACCAAAAATTCTCAAAGATAGCTAAAATTCCAGCCAAGTACTTCTCACAATGGGAGAGTTATGTTATGACATGAGATTCACACGATCTTTATTTATATAAAATGTTTAAAACATAGTCTGTCCACATAAATTAGGGTAAACATAAGATAAGGGATCAACAACCCTTATCTTACCGCTTACACAAATAATAATATTTAATTCACACTTTTGCACATTAGAAACCCTAAAATAAGATGATGTCACCCCTTCAGGGCAACATTTTGGCATATTTAACAAATCATTGGAGTTGGGGATGAAACGTCTGGCCTTCAAAGGCCTTCTCTTCATGTGTTATAGCCTTTTCCTACAATTCAATGTGTTGTCTCCATCAAATGATTCCAAGTGTCAATGAAAAGTAACTCCATCACCACCGACCCCCTAGCCTTAGGTGACGTCAATCCCCAAAGAGTGACGTTTTTTCCCCTCCTACGCAAGTTGTTTGGCAAGTGATGGCTAGGAAAGGTCCTCCAAGGTGTCTTCTAGGCCTCCAAAGGAAATTCATCGTGATTCGACATGTGGGCCCTTGGCATCCAACCTGTCAGATTCAAGCCCCATGGAATCCCAATCTAGGTTTGTTCCTCCAAAATTGCCCACCAAACAAGGTCCTAAAAAACAAATAGGTATTCCCTCCAAGGATATCAAGTCAAAATATCATGGAAAGTGAAAACCACATCTAATAAGAAAGGCACCTAAACATGTGCATCAAAACTACCTCATCAAATTAAACAAGTTCTCAAAGACCCTATACAATTGACCAAGTTTAGGTATGGGAGGGGTGTCATAAAAGTCCTATTGGGTAGACCAAAACCCTCAAGTAAGGGATGCTCCCAATGATTCCCCTTCAAGGTCATTTAGTGGATGATGAGTAGGATAGGGCGTTAGAATTCATAGGTAAATGAGTTTCATGACATACAAGGGCTCGTATTATCTCATTTATGGGTGCCTTTATAGAGGGTGTGTTGCACCTTCGTCTTCAATGCAGCCTTTTTCCAATCCCATTTATTGCCATTTATTAAATAATTAATGATACAAACACATGTGCATTCCCAATAGTGAATCAATTAGCTTGGGGGGCAGTAACACAGTGTCACTTGAAAGAAGAGGTCCACACAGTGCCATAGGGGTAACCATCAAACCGTTATAACGCACTAATTTTAGTCTTTCATTCAAGCGGGATATTTATTATGTGTTTGATCTTTTGCAAGCCTTCAATTCTTTTAAGAGAAAAAGTTCATCCTTCTCAAGACCTATCTGGTTGAGCATCTAGAAGGTTTATATTTTAGGATTTTATCTTTTGCTAGCCACCATCCCCCTGGGCCTTCATCCCCTTCTTCCCATGAAATGGGGCACATGTCCTTCTTGGGTCACTAAAGTAAAAGGGCCTAAAAGAGGGAAATGCGATGGGAATGCAATGAGTGGAAAGTGATAAGTATGGTTAGGAATGGTACGATGACCCCTCAAGGGACCCCTAGTTTCAACCCTTCCCCAAAAGTTGGCCACTTACTAGGAAATCAATGACACTAACCAAGGTGAAATAGGGTCAAAAGCATAATGTCCAAGCAGGTGTTTTATAATCAAAAGTGGCTTCAATACAACATGCTTAAATGCCTCAAATATTAGGGTGATTACCTACTACATTACCTGACTAGTATCGCATGGAGGAAGACCCATGTGCCTTCCAGAAGCTAGATGGTGTGGTGGATGCACTGACGATGGATCCAAATTGTGGTGATATAGCAAGCTTCCATATGTGCAATTGGAAACTACTAGTCATGTTGTCTCTCGGAAATTCATATCTTCAACCTGAGGGCCTCAAGACATTATCTCCTTAGTTATCTCACAAAATGAGGATAACATGGACTACCTATAGAAGACTCAAACAACTTCTTGTTTGAATTTGAATTTTTGTGTTGTACATATGAATATAAAAATTATGCTCATAAATTAAGATTGGTTCTCTCAACTTTGAAGGATGTTGCTTTAGGATGGCTTATGGGACTGCAAGGAGGAAGTATTGGTACTTGGGAAGAAATGAATAAAACTTTTTCGGACAAGTATAAATATTATTGTAAAATGTGAGAAACAAGGGATGAATTTTTTTGTATGACACAAAGGGATGATGAAACTTTGGAGGACTATGTTGAAAGATGCAAACGTGATGATGAATCACTTAAATTAGTGTTTCTTAGGGGAGTAAGAGAAGACTTTATGGAAGCCTTAGACTTAATTGTTGTAGGGGATATATATCAGTTCACTTATGACGAAATAAAAGATCTTTTGAAGAATTAATCAAGAGAAACCATGAGGAAAGGCGGAGGGTCAATAACTATTCCACCTTCAACATCAAGCTAAAATTGGAAATTTAATTGAGAATATGAAAAAAAAACATTTTAAATTTATTATTTATGCAATGATAAAGCCTTGTGAATTTTATGTCCTAGATGCACTAAGAAACATCCTCATAATGAATGTCCACTTGTTGTAGTAAAAATTTGCAATGTATGTTCATAAAATCATGATACTAGTAATTGTCCATGATTTCCTGGTTTAAAATTAGTATACCAAAACACTGAACAAATTGTGTAAAATTGTACTTTATTAATCAATGAAGTTTTGGACAACCTAGACCATAGTTTGAAACAACCCCTCTGTTACGTCATATAATTACTTGAGAAACAATCTGTTTTTTTTTTTTGAAACATTAATAAGCATCATTAGAACAGGAGAAACATGACCAAACATCATTAGAGTAAGTGAAACATGACATTAACATACTTCAATCAATTGCAGTCAGATTCATGATAATAACATATATCAGTAAAACACATTCTTCTTCTCTCAAATCATTTGAAAGTAAATTTAGATACTACTTAAAGCATGAAGGATCTGCCACATCACATGAGATGACATTCATCCTACCCACCCAACGTATCCTGCAAGGTCAAGACTTCCAAGACACATAATCAACGCTCAATTCTAGGATTCATCTGATTGATCTTGACTATTTAAGGTCTCAAGACTGGCAACTGTTCTGAGGAACAAGGAAGTATCTAATTCCCTCAATTTCATTTCATTCCAAAATTTTTAATATACAACAACGTTCTTAACTACCCTTCTGTAAACAGAGAAAATATGGTAGCCTAGTTACTTCATCAAACTACATTGCATACTATTTCAATACCTTATCACCTTACTCATTAAGGATAGGAAGACATTCCATAAACACCAAGACAATAATATTAAACATAAAACATAATCATTTATCCTACAATCTACCATTTATGACATTTTTAAAACACTTAGAAACAGGGAAGAAATAACCTGTAACTGGGAGAGAGTCTATTTAAAGAAGGAGTTTAAGTTCTGTAAGAAGCCTGAAACTTCTCTACTAGCAACACAGTGCAACACCTCCTGAGTCAATTCCAAGGGTGCGTAGATGGCTCCTTGAAGGCCCAAGTTTCAAAAGATACAACACCCGAAGTGCACAAATACCCTCTCAAGTCGAATAGAGGAAAAAACTTTTGAAGTACAAGCTAAGGAGAGACAGTGAAAACATACACAGGGAGGCAAAATTATGCACTCAACAAATAACATCTAAAGCTCGGGAGGGATGCGCTAATGAGCGTTGAAATTATTTTCAAAGGAAAATCTCAAGAAAAGAAACATATGGTAAGGTCATCGATGAATTCTTCGATCAATGTCAAGGATCGAAGATATTGTTACATGTACAATTCCAAATCTTAGAAGAGATAGTGCCTTTAAAGTCACGCAGGCGGTTCAATTTCAAGAAGAAAATTTGACAAGTGGAAACCTTTAAGGATCGATCACTTAGAGTCGAAGACGAAGTCTCGAAATGGAAATGCGTCACTCGATATAAGAAAAAAATCGAGAGTTAAAATGATCGTCCAATCAAATAAAGTGGAAGGATAGGATAAGGAAGGCCCAAGACCAGAGATCCCGAATGGTTGAATTCCCGAAAACCGTTGGATCTTATTAATCTTTTCAGGTTTAAGGCAGACAGTTGGATAAAGTCAAGATGCTCGAGGTTTAAGCTCTGGGGATTCTCACTCTGGGAGAAAAAGGAAGTGGAAAAAATGAACAACCCAGAGTCCCGAACCCCGAAATAAATCTGGACCATTGATCCAAGACTGATCACAATCGTTGGGTGAAATTCGAGTGGAAGGAAAGCATGAGAACTTTCAATGTTGACCACTTCGGCGCCGACCACTATGGTGAAATGAAGTCTAGAACATGTAAAAATACCCGAAGGCCAAAGCCCCAAAGTCATGAAGTAATACATGTGGCAACACAATGAGATCCCACGTCAACAAGATCATGTCACTAAGTAAATGTGGCGCAATTAGATAGTGACAAGTGTCAAGGTCTAATTGGTACTTTTGGTACGAAAGTTATGAATCAAGGTGACACGTGGAAACTACTCAGCCTCTGTCACATCAATAATGACATCAATTTCCATGTCACTCTAGGAGTATGTCACGCTGGGAGATTTGAATCCAAGTAAACATGGTTCTCCAAAGATTCAAATCTCCAAAATCATTTCTAGCCGTAGATCGGAGCAAGGTATAAGGACCGTTGATCTTCAAGTTAAACAATATTCAGCTCTCCGACTAAGTTAAAGGTAAGGGTTAAATATTGGGAAGACCCCAAAGTTTTGAACTTACGGAGTAAAGGAGATATGTATATCTAGAGAACAAACAAGGGCCATAGATCTTCAAGTCTTAGTCCCTCGGAGGTTTCGACAGTTCGACACTCCGAAGAAAAGGAGTGGTTGTTGCAAAAGGTGATGAAATCTCGAAGTTCCGAACTCCAAAGTAAACGATAACCATTGATTTTTAAGAGGAGTGTAAGTCGTTAGATCTACGATCTCTTCGGCGGTTCAGTGGTGTGGGTGCACAGTCTAAGGTTGTGGAAGTGGAAAAACCCTGAAGTCCATAGTCCCATAGTGGATCTCCACCGTAGAACCTCACATTAGAAGAACTCTACCAATCGTTATATCAACTATTACAAGTCAACAAAAGGAGGGAGGTAGGGTTGGGTAACTTACAATTGCCGATAAAATTGTCTTATGACCGACTTTAGCCAGTTAACACTTCAGGAGAAGGGAGTGTTAAGTTTGAAGAAACTTTGGAGCGTCGAAGTTCCAAAGTCTTGAATAGTGCCCTTCTGACTAGCACTAGGTAATGAATCTTGGTCATAAGTATAACTTGGTTTAGGAAAAAGGGCTAATGCCCAGGAAAGAAGTAAGTCAAGGTTATAATTATGAAGACCTTCGCCTAGATAGCCCGAGATCCCGAAGTTGGATATTTTTTTTGATACTATGGCACAAGGGTTCCTCACTACTAACAACTAGGGTTAGCCCAAGATTTACATCATAGGAACAAAAAAAATTGAGTAAACCACCATTGAGAATCTATCGTTGACAAAAAAGAATTATAGTAAACTTAACAATAGGTTATGATACAAGTTCAGGTCTCGTACGCCTCTCGGCAATGAAACCCATCAATAGAATTGATTTGGATTTTAAATGAAATTCAACAAGGACTTACGATACAAATTGGAACTAAACCTCAAATGACCAGCGAGAAATATGTTTAAAATGTCCTAACATAATACCCTTAACTCTGATCAACATATTCAGGTAAGGATGAAAAATAGATACTTAACCATAAGCTATATGAATACATATTTCTCACTAAACAAGGAGGATCAGACCGATATACAGAGTTCAGAAAACGTCTGAAATTTACAGGAAGTTTTAAAATATAACACTGTAGTTATTGTTTGTTTTCCAGCAAATGTAAAATTGGACATTTAGACCTTGTAATAATTCTATAGTAACTCTATCCATCCACTGAATTGATACTCTCATAAAATAAATAAATTCAGCTTATAAATACTAGAAATCAATGAAACATGTGTGTTGAAGACGTCCTTCCAGACCTTGCACTCATTCCTTTCCTTCACTTGCTAATCACATAGACTTCACTAGTACCTACCACCCAACGCTAGGGGTACTCTTCTTCCCCCTTATCCCCTCGAGTCGCAAAGGGGCCAAGCACAAATACCATAACACAATAGCTTCCAGGATTTCCTCGTAAGGAAGAGATTCCACTCTTTTACAAGCCTGGATGTCCCAACTCTCACAAGTAAAAACACAGTGAATCAAAATTTCGGCAGTGTAACAATGTCTTCCCAAGGTCTGATCCCTTTCCCTTCTACATCCATTTCTTTATAGCATTCATCCTCATAGACATCTGTCCCTCATGCATAATTCATTAATTTTTAGAAATTCATTTCAAGATTATTCATCCACTACAGGTGTCACATCCTCCCCGGGTTGCACAAGTAAATTCTCTTTTATTTTATTTATTTTTATTTTTTTCTTTAAAAGCCACCCTTCCTCCCATTTCCCCATGTGTTCATAAATTTCCTCTTAGTTATCCCTTAGTTTCCCCAATCCCCTTAATTAATGGGTGTCTTGTAACTATGTTTTAGTTAGGGTTGGATTAGGAGTCTTCTTAGTTAGGCTAGGGTTGGTTGACCCAAATTATATTCTATGCACAACCCATTCTTTCAAGTTGTAATTATTTTTAAACAAGGGTTTATTTTTAACAATTTTATGCACCCTTGTGTATTTTCTCAATTCTTTAGGTTCTTCCTTACTATTTCCTAACCATTGATTTCCTTCACATCTTTACTCATGTCACAATTCAATTATCCCCTTTATTAAAATTCATGGTTGGATTTAATAATTAATTCTTAATTGTTTAATCCTTCAAGGTAAAATCATTCTAGTGTTTTATAGGCCACCTATGTTTATTGACTCAGGTTTCAATTGTGCGACGTGCCCTTCAAGCTGCAACTCATGCTCCAAGGGTGTCACTCACGATGACTTGTTTATGGAAGTTTTTCTAACCCCTTGGAGTCAAAACTCCATTCGGTCGACCTTGTGAGAGACTAAGGGATTCTAAGGAGTAAGGACCCCACCTTATTGTGCACCCCTTAGAAATCTATGTGAGCGACTGTCTTAGTCTGCCCTCAAGGAATTGTGGACCACCCAACTAGGTAATCGTTAACCTAAAGTTATGGCCACGGTGGGAGTGCTAGTAGGATGTGACAGGGACGCTACCACCCCTCTCCCTCGATATTTGGTTTTCTATGCAAGGCCCCTTTACTCATGTGAGTCATATTAGCAAGCATTGTCAATCCTGCATCCATTGACAAAAAAAGTTTCAAAATCCATATATATATAAATCATACTAAAATCCATCATACACCATAGGTGCATAATAATGAAATACTCAAACAATAAAATCCACTCCCTGACTCAATCTGGAGTCCAAGGAAGCCCTTTGATGCCACCGACATCCATAACCTGTCATGTGTTCTGCACACTCAAGACGACTTGTCAAAGCACATGTCAACACATATATATACATCAATAAGATCAATAAGCTATAACACCTCAACATCATCATATATAACCCAAAATCTGAATGAAATCATAGTGTTCCATACCCGGATCACTTGCAAGCAAGTGTCCTCAAAGAATAAGTCAATAGCAGTATGCTCAGTAGAGAGAAATGTTACATACACCCCCTCTTGTTTTAAACTTTGTCCTGAAGTTTGTGTAAATTCTAACCTTGTACAATATCTACTGCAAACTGATATTCA
>JASDQU010686141.1:48095-62062 GCA_032191745.1 Picea mariana | reverse complement strand
AAATGAATGAAATTGCTCATCAAAACCACGATGTTATTTTTATTGAGGATATTGATTCTTCACTTTATCTCTCAAACCATGTGAAAATGCATGAAAGAGTGGGATGTTAGAGCATAATCCCTAATGCATAAGTTTGATGATAATAAAAATTATGTTACCTTCTCCCTAGATTTCTTAAAAATCTCACACAATGTCAAAAATGTTGTTCCAAGCATTAATGATACAAAGGATATGTCTCCTTGATTTTGGTCTAGGGATGAATCAAGGAGAAAAAGAACTATGGGGAATTCTTAAAATATTTGCAAAGTATCGTTAAACTAATACTAATGTTGGAAGAAGAAAGTGAAAAAGTACAAAAGATAAATATGCATGGAATCGGGAAAAGGGGAATGATCATTTTGGAGAAAAAAGGAGTGAGGATTCGATAATGTTATAAATTGAATGAACAAAATCACAATTCTAATTATTGTAATCCCAATTTTAGGTTTTGCAATGTTGACAAGGTTCATTTTGTGCAAGTTCATATCTAAACTTAATCAAGAATATAAAAGTTATAAAATTTCACCAAGATTAATAGAGCTTGTAATCCCAAACATAATCCTTAAATAGAGATGATTTTAGTCTTTAAATTTCAAAGGCAAGTATTGTGTGATGAACCAATGCTCATTGATCAACTAAGCATTGGAAGTAAGGATATTTATGGATTTTTGAAAATCTTACCCTTCTTTTAACATTTTATGATATTTTTTGTCCTTCATAAATGACAAGTGATTTCAAAAATTTACAATTGTTTAAGGGTGTTTTTTTAATTACCCTTTTAAAACAAGTTTGTGACATTTTATGATATTTTGTGTCCTTCATAAATGACAAGTGATTTCAAAATTTTACAATTGTTTAAGAATATTTTTTGAATTACCCTTTTAAGAAAAATTTGAACCCTTTAAAATGACTATAAAAAATTCAATTTTGATCATTAAACTCCCAACCCTTCCATTTAAAACAAATGACATAGACATGAATTCAAGTATTATTAAAAGATCCAACACCTTTATGCAAGTTATTACGACTCAGAATCTCTCATAAARATGAAGAGATAACACATATTGAAAAAATCAAACACAAATCTACCTCAATGACTTTAAATTAAAGCTACCTCAATCWAATATATAATTAATAAAATAAAAAGAAATTGAAAAAAAATACTAACTTTCAAAGCTTTTAAATAATGAGAACAAATTGCATTTTTTTAAATGGTAAAATAACAAAWTTGAAATATATATGTACAAATCATAATTTATAATTAAATATTTAAATATAAATAATAATTAAAAGATTAAATTTCGGATTTAAATTAAAAAATATAATATTAACCATCATTCTTMAATAAAAAAGGTATAAATGTTACCCAATAGTGCATATGTTGTCCCAATGTCCTMTGCTTGCGTGACATTGCTTTCCTTAGTTGATTTATTAAAATGATCATCTCATAAAAAATTAATTAACACTAAGCTTGACTTTAGCATAAGTTTTATTCTATATGGGATATTTGTTTAGGTTCATCTTGATAAGGATGGATAATTGTTGAGGCATTGTTATATGTTGGGGGATAGTGAAAGAGATAGATGAGAATATTGCTTACAAGTTTCAGGTAGACATATTTTCCTAATTATACGAAGGAAGTAGTTTTTGTCTCATTTTCTTTTTTTAATTTTTAAATTTATGTTGATGTGTTATTTATAATTAAAAAATTTATGGAAAAAATTGTGTTCTCTTTTTTTCATGTTAGTCATATTGCTCTACTTTTTAGTCTTTAGGTGGCTTATTTTTATACTAGTAATTCTCTCCTTTAGGAATTTTAATTTTGCATTTGTCTTTTCATCCTTACATTCTTCATTTTATTTTTTAATAATATATGTAATATTGGCTTTCACTGCAACTAATTTTTTATAATCTTTGAATTTCTTGTCATTGTTGGGTATGTGTTATATTCTTTTCACAACTAGGCCTTGTATCGGGTGCGCAAGAGGGTCGCAGGAGGTGGGGGGGGAGGCTATCCCCCCTACCCATGTGGTCATAAGGGTGCAATGCCCAAAAAAAAAATTGGCATTTTTTGCGTTTGTTTTTAGTGGTTTTTCAGCACGTGGTTTTCGCCAATGGTTTTCTAATTCTGATTTAGGAATTAGGGTTGTTGACTAAGTCGGGTCAATGTATTAGGGGTTTTGGATGTTGCGGGATCCTATATATGTATTGTATTGTAAACAATGAAGATATGATGAATACAAGATTATAGGTGTGGCTCTAAACAGGTTGTTGGTTTTCCCGGTTTGGGTTTCCAGGGTAAAATCGGTGTTGTGTGTGTGTCTGTGCGTGCACGCACGCGCCATTGTATATTTTCTGTTTTTATTAAGAATCTATTTGCAATAATTTATTATACAATGTTAAAATCTACAGTCATAATCCCAAGATGATGAAACACTCTTTACTTCTTTTAAATTAGAAGTAAACTGAATATTGGTTTATTCTCTTGCATTTGCATTGTAGGAATTCCAAGATGATCAGATCAAATTAACAAAGTATTTCTCCTATATCCAGTTTAGTTTGAATTTGAATAGGTTTGAAGGTTTGTGTGTCTCTGTGACCATCTAGGAAAAAATTAGTTGGGGATCAAATTTAGCACCTTATTCCACCCAAGATCCGATTCTGACTTCGTCTTATATCAAGGGATGTTATATTAGGAAATAATCTAGTCTCATACCCACCCTTGCTTCATGAGTCCTTTGATTCCCCCATGTGGGAACTATCTTGGATTGTTCCACATCTATCATATTAGCTTCTTCAATTTTGTTAATAAATAAATCTACTAGAGGATTACATCTAGCCAAGTTTCCCCATATGTCTCATATTAGCTTCTTCAATTTTGTTAATAAATAAATCTACTAGAGGATTACATCTAGCCAAGTTTCCCCATATGTCTCCTCTACTGATTGTGAAGTTAAGATCCCCACCTAGAATAACATTCTCTTCTTTTAGTTAATCCTAAGAAAAACCCTTTCTCATAAGTACCACATACATTCACGATATTGAAAGATTCCCTAACTCCAATGAGTATAACTCTGCTCTAATACCTTAATTGTAGAGTTTTTAGTTATATATTCTAAAGGCCCCTTTCTTACACCCTATTATAAACCCCCATAATATACCCTCATAGTCAACACATAGGAAATCCCATCCCTTCAAAAAAAATTTCAAACTGCTTTGAATGTTTTCCCCCTTCCCCATGGTTTCCTAATTAAGAATAATCCCAAGCTGGTGTAGGTCCAATAACCTTGTCAAGGTTAGTTTTATGGAGGGATTTCCCAGTCCACTAATGTTAAAGGTCATAATTATCATGAGGAACCCTTTCTAGGTCCTTGACTTGCTATAAGAGCCTTATCTAATATATTTTTATTATCTTGTTGAATTTCCTTCTTGACTTGGGATTGGGCTAAAGAAATATGGTAATTTTTTCCTATATTTGGGGAGGGTTCTTGAGTTCAATTTGTCCTAGTACACCTTCTATTCCTAATTCAGATAGGCCCCATGATGGCTAACTAGATCCCTGGATTAAAGAGGGTGTCTTGGATACTCAAAAGGGGAGGTACTTTTTCCTCCCTTATAATAAGAAGATTTATAAATCTCTCCTTGATTTTCTTTATCTTACATCAAATTATTAGGAGCATTGGATTCCATGAATCCCCACATTGTAGTTTTCAATGAAGGTGAGGAGCTAGATATTTCTACCCCATAATTGGTTTCATTATCATGCAAAGGAATGTGGGGATTATTTTGATTAATCCAATTTCCTTAATTTAAACGTTGTATATTTTCTTTTGAATCATCCAAAACTGATAGAAGGGGGTGAACTTACGCAATTTTTGAGAAGGATGAAACTCTTGACGGGTGCCTCTTACTATGTACTTTTCCTTAGGGACTAAGCTTTGGACGTGTACATGAATATATGAGCCTAATCCAAAATGGTCTTTGACCTGACCCAATTATTCTTCATTATTTTGGTTTCGACCCTTTTCCTTCTATGGAGAACCGAAGGTTCCTTGGATCTAATGAACTTATTATTTTTCCTTTCTCCTCCATTTGTTTTGTGTTAATCGAGATTACATTCATATGCCACAAGGCCGTATGTGTGGCATCGCACACATCAAAAAGGAATGTCAATATAGTCTAGTGTTTTGAAATACACTTTTCCTCTCACCTCCAATAGAATTTCATCTACTAACTCCTCTTTGAGGTCAACTTCTACCAATATTCAAGTTATTGATCGATGGGAGGAATGCAAGTAGCTCTCATCTACCAATAAAAATATTCCAATCAAGTTTTTTATCTCCTTGAAAACATCCTTGGACCAAAGCTCCAAGGGTAGTCTCGATAACTTAATCCATATTGCTTGAATGTATGATCTCTCATGCCTTTATTCAAAACAAGGGTTCCATTTGTGCATGTACAAAAGAGAGTTGCTCCACCACCAATGCATGTTAGACACTCCATCTACATCTTCGTTGAATCCAAAAATGAATGACATCCATTCCCTTACCAAAAGATGGTACTTCAGGGTATATCCAATATGTGGCTTTCACACCTTCTTTATAACATAGTTACCAACTTAACGAGAACTGTGACCTCAAAACGAGAACTCTGGCCCAAAAAAAACATGTTTTGGGGTCAAACACATCGAAATCAACCCCTAAATAAAAAAAAGTGACACTATCAGTAGCACCCTTTTGGGGAGGGTGGTTAAAATTACAACTTGTTTAAAATTGCAACCTTGACAATTAATACCATTACAAAAAAAACCTTAAAATTGATCCTCAAATCGAAAAGTGATGCTATTAATAGTACCAATTTTATTTTTAAAATTAAAATTACAACTTAATTGAAACCATGACATTGACAATTGATACCCTTGCAAATAAATAACTTAAAATCAACTACTAAATCCAAAAGTAGTATTACTTGAAAAATTATTTATTAATCAACTTTTTAATATTTTACATTAAAACAAATCAATTTTATATAAAAAAAAATTGCAAAACATATTTAAAAAAAAAATTGAAAAAACAAATTAAACAAAAAAAATAAAAAAAAATACCAAACAAAAACGAATTAAAAAAAATAAATAAATACTTAAAAAATAAAAAATAAATAAAACCAAATAACATTTGTAGGGTGAGGGTAATTCCCATAAATATTCCCCCTCCTTTTTCCCTCCATGTGCCCCCTTCCCACCTCCTCCTCCTCCTCTCGCCCGCAAATCGCCTCATAAATAAAGGGCTCCAAACCTACTGCTCTAACGGTAATTTAAAAAAAAAAAAAAATTAATTAATTTTGTTTTTAATTTTTTTTTTTAATTTTGATTTTTAGTACTTTTATTTTTATATTTTTATATTTTGTTTTTTTCTATGTATTTATTTATTTGTGTTTTCTAAGTTATTTTATTTTTCATTTATTTATTTTAAATTATGTATTTATTTATTTGTGTTTTCTAAGTTATTTTATTTTTCATTTATTTATTTTAAATTGTGTTTTGCAATGTTATTCTAACAAATGTTTTTTTTTTTTTTTTAATGGTTTATGGAGTTTTTTTCCAATTTATTTATTTTTTAATATAAGTTATTATAAAAAAATTAAATTTGATAAATAAATTTTCAAGTAATACCACTTTTAGATTTAGGAATTCATTTTAAGTTTTTTATTCACAAGGCTACCAATTGTCAAGGTTGCAGTTTCAATTAAGTCGTAATTTTAACTCCAAAAATAAAATTGGTGCTACTTGTAGCATCATTTTCCGATTTGAGGGACAATTTTAAGGTTTTGTCCATAATGGTATTAGTTATCAAGACTGTGATTTCAAACAAGACACAATTTTAACCATCCACCAAAAAAATGCAAATTCTAAAAATAGCCACTAAATGCGAACTCTAAAAAAATGAGAACTTTGGAGAGTTCGTGTTAAGTTGGTAACTTTGTTTCATACATTCCTTTAGGTTAAGACTCTAATATGAAATGCCCATAGAAGCAACCCATAAGTTATCTATTTGTCAATTCGATGTTTTGTTTCATTCTAACATATTCTCCTAATACCTAATTATTTCTCGACATATCTCTAATGTGACTTATTCCTTTTGGACCCCTTGATTGTTGGGGTTGGTTCCTTCCTATTTGCACAAAGACCTTGCCCTCTACGATTTGAAATGGAGTATGGGTTTTAGTCTTGGGTATTCAAGGCTCTTGGTTTGCTTATTAAGAGAGCATCAAAATCATTACTCCCTTCCTCTAGCCTATCAAAACTATTAATAGAAATCATGAAATTTGAAACTCCTCTCATATCCTCTTCCTACCTTTACCAGAAGTTTCAATATTGATTTATTAGCATATAGGCCTTGAACATTATCTTGAAATATATCCCTTTATATCACTAATTTCAATTCCACTTTTTGGAAAGGTAGGGCCTCGTCCTAGGAGAGGAACCGTGTTCCACTTATTGGATCTAATAGTTATATGAGTTGGCTCATAAAGTCCATTACATGCTTCCAAATTTTGATCCTTTTTTCAAGTGAATCCAAACCTATGTAATCTTCTGAGGTTTTAAGACCGACAAGGCCAGTGTCAAATATGGACCCATTCTCCAATTTGTCTTCCATGTAGTCTAGGTCCTCCTCATAAATTGTGATTGAAGAGACCTATTCATGTAGAAGCCATCCTCGAGATATATCTAAACCATTTCCAAAAATTGATAAAGTCCTTTGAATACCATCATATCAAACTAGATAATGTATGTATACAATGGAATGTAGATCAAAAGAATTGAGGGAAGTGTACAATGCCATCAATACATGGGCCATGTGGGGATAAGAAGGCCTTCTAGGATAACCTAAATTTCCAAAGGTAATTTAAGAGAGAATAGTGTTGGCACGCGGTTATAAGACCCTAGGTTCAAGTTATCTAACCAACAAACCATGTAGACACCGAACCTTTTGGCATCACTTGCATGCAAGTGAAGTCTCACCCGAGACATCTATTGGGGCTGCAAGAACCAAGTTTCTGCATGGATGAGGGCATGGGAGGCTATCATCATGTTTATTCTTACTTATTTACCCTGTGTGCAGTATTATGTATCTTTTTCCCTTGATTAATTAGTAAACTTTAAGTATACAATATCATTGTGACATAGATTGCAACATAAACTTATTCACTATAGCATTCATCTTTATTGTGCATCAATCATCTACTACATAGATCTAGATCTAGTTATGCGTAGATAGAACATTCATGGATAATCACATAAAAAGACATACAGACATAATAATTAACGTGGTTCACCCAACTTTGGGCTACGTCCACAACCATTGGCTTCTTTATTAATCTTTGTGCAATTCATCTCAGGCTTGCACACTGTACTTATAGTAGATACATGATGATGTATTTCCCTGTCTTGCCTAGCCGCTCCAAAATGCAAGCCTCTCTTTGTAAAACTCTCCCTACACCTTCAAATATAGATTCTCTCTCATTCTTAGTTTATTCTCTCGGTGTCAACAACTTATTATACCTTACCCATTACATATTTATACATATAATTTAGAGATCAAAACCCTACTCGTTTATCCTCCAAAACCCTATGACAACTCATGACAGCTCATTGTTCGAGTGTGCTTTTCCTGTCTTTGCACGTGCATGTTGCTTTTACCTTATCGATTGTTGATCTTCCTGTTTTTGTGCATCTACCTATTTTTTTGTGCACCCTCATTCTTTGTTCTTCGAAGTGTCTGTCCAACAGGCCCCCAACACTCACCTGTGGCTCATCCCCAACCACTTAGTACTATTGTGTTGCGCCCCTCCATGCTTCCATGAACTTTTGGGAGGTTTCCTTTGTTTTCGTGATCTCTTTCCTAACTTATGCTTCTTGTTCCAAAATATCTTTTACGACATGCGTTGTCATGGTTGTAATTTTTTCCTCTTTGTCATGTGTTGCATGCTTCACCTTGCCCTACGCAATTGTCGATTCTCCTATTACCCTTAGTGATTCGTCCTGCAACGACACTAATCGTTGTAGGAGGATATTATGTTGGTCCCGTATATTTTCTATTTCATTAAATGATTTCCTTTGTGCCAGTATGGTCGAGCATACTTATGTTCTCCAAAGCATTCTACGCTTTTTCCTGCACATCCCTCAATCTATCTTCCACAACCTTCATTTATGGATCCTCCATCAGGTTTGTCCAGATCTGCGTGCTTTCCTCACATATATTTGCACATTCCTCATCCAACTTCTTAATATTTTCTACTGCTATCATAGTGGTCCTTTCTCTTTGTGCCTTTTCCTCCGATGGTGTTCCTGGCATGGTGTGCAATTCCAAGTCTTCAATCCTAGTGTGGAAGCCTTTAATGACTTCCATGATGTTTGAGACTTGTTCTTCAAGTGTAGCTTCTACCACCATTGGAATTTTTGGAATATCCTTATAAATTTTTTGGATGGCCTGTTGAATTCTCTATTCCTGTTACTCAACCTCATCCTTCTCCTTCATTATTCCCTAAGCCTTTTACTCAGCTTCACTCTTATCCTTCAACATCCTATCAACCTTTTACTCAGCTTCACTCTTCTCCTTCAACATCCTATCAACCTTTTCCTCCGTGATGGTCTTCTCCTATACCACAGTTGTATACCCTTGTTGAAGCTTTGTCTTCTTCGTGGCTACCTTTTCCAACTCGCTTGATGTTGATTCTATGCAGAACCACATCTCCTGCGCAATGTCAATGTGCAAGCCTTGTAGTACTATTATGGGCATCTGTGAGACAATTAAGTCGAGTTGATTTAGTCATTGTACCTTCTCATGCATCTCAGGTGTAGGAAGTCCAATCACATCTGGTGAAATCTTCACCACTCTACGCCCTATTGCCATATTTGAAAAGTAAGATGTGGCCTTTGCCTCCCCAGCTAGGATTTTTGATGGTCCTTCATCGGGTCTGTGCTCTAATGTTATCCTCACTGCTTCCAAGATTTGTTGTAGTGTTGTTAAATGTGCCTGCACCTGCTGGTGCAGTTCGTCTTGCTTGCGCGATGCTTGCTCCACTACTTCTTCTGCAACATTCCTGACTAGATTTTCAATTATGTCGATGTCATCATTTGTCAAACTATAGATGGCTGGCTCTTTGTGAGATTTATTCTTCTTGCATGCAGGGGGGGTTGGCCCCTTGCCCTTGTCTTTCCTTTTCTCTTTGACTACTGGATCTTTCCTTTTCTCTCTATCTGTTGGTTCTGTTTCCTACACGTGTTTTGCATCTCTACCATGTTCATCACCATGTCTATTACCATGCTCTTCTGTGTCGTTTTTATGGTGCTCCGAATCTATTTCGTCCGCTGGAATCTTCCACTCTGGATCCCATTCCTTCATGATCAGTTGGATATCTTCTTTCGTGATATGTATTTTGTTTGAACCCATTCTTCTCACGTGTCCTTCTTTTCCTGTACATAGATATGATGTTGGTCTGCTCTAAACCGCACAACCGGGGTGTATGCATCTACCATTTGTTTTGAAATGTGTGGTGTATTCCTGATGCAGCGTCGAATCCTTCCACTATGTAGAAAGAACTCAACATTAGTGCTGATCTGTATTCTTTTATTAGTTGTGTACCAGAAGTTATGATACTTAGTTGTTAAACATGGCTTGCCTCTGAGTCCCAAAAATTGCGCATCCTCCAACTCTTCCCGTGCTATGAACGCAATCAGAATTATCAACCATGGATAATGGAACTTCATGCCTCTATCTTGTTCTTCTGAGAAATCGATGGGGAAGTGGTTCAACAAGTACGACACCCAGCTCATTGAGACCCCTTCAACACACTTTTTTGTCATTGTTATCACTCCCACTTACACTTGATATTTTATTCATTTCCTAAGTAACTTTCACGCTAATGCCTACATTGCAAGCCTTACTATTGGGTTGCATATGCTCAGCACATCCAACCCACACAAACCTTTAACTATATGAAATTTTTCTCTCATTGCCTCTGACAGAGTCATGTCAATTTTCTTTTCTACAAATAGTGAGTTTGGATCTTGTCCCTGTGTTGGTAAACATGTGATCCTTGCAATCAAGTCAGTATCTATCGATATTGGCCTATCTAGTCAAAAATAACCTCCATGCACACAATTTAAGAGTGAATTAACGCATGTAGTTACCTCGTTGCTCTGGCCAAAATGTGGAATGTCGAATAGGTTTATAATGTCTACTCGCTCCAATCCACTTGCCCATACTTTTGGCACCAATATGCTTTGATTTGTTGTTGGATCTGTCCTCAGTTCCAGGTAGTGGTGCAACACAAGTTTAGGGAACTTTGTCATGTCTGCAATATCATGGTCCGCATATTTGAGCTGCGACACCCTCCCTAAAATGTCTTCATCCACGATGACCCCTTATGGGATGTCAAGCGTCACCAACTTGTAGTAGGGATTTTTCTGCAATGTCATTGGTGGGGCATCATATTTCCTTGGTGGGATATAGTCTTGGGGAAACCTCGGCTTTGACAACGATGCTCCCGGAGTCTCCTCAACCTCTGGTTCTACTGTTTGCACTCTTGTTCGAGCTTTCTTTGGTATAGGCGTTGTGGATTTTGGCAGTGCCATTTCTATAAATTGGTTACCAGTGCCACTATTTCAACTCTGGGGTTCTTCTCGGCTCTCTGTTACTCACATCCAACTCTAAGTAACAATAACCAATGCTTGTCGGCTCTTCACGGATTTTGGGCCCCTTTTCCAGTTGTCCACGTCCCTTTGCGCCTAAATTAACTGTCTCATCCGTCGATGATGTGATGAATGCTTGATTTAATGTTGCTTTATTACCATATCTTACGTTATATTTGTACCTCATATTGCCTGTATGTCACGATTCCCGACGACTGTTTCCATTTATGGTTATGTGTCGTCTTTATGACTTGTCATTAACAATATTTAACCATCATTTCTTCCCTGTTAATGCATTTAACGATCATCGTGGTCCTATTCCATGTGTTGCTTCTATGTGCACTTAATTATCTCTAAGTTGTTTCTTTTTTCTGCATAATCATTTAATTTTTCTGTGCCCTTACGCTCATTAGAACTTACTTCAAATTTTTTTCCTCGTTTTCCTTCATTTTTCATTTTTCTTTTTTCCCTTTTTAGTTCATCTTGTCTTTTTCCTACAATAATACACTACTATGGTACATTCAGTCTTGTGCAGCTTAGATTAATGCATAGGCGGTCGACCATCTCTATAGATTTTCAGTCGACTTCCATTCACCATTCCTCCTAGGGATTCTCCATTCAATGTTTCCAACTACGCAGCACCTACCTCCGTCACATGTTGAATCATGTATGGTCTTAACCAATCTATTTTAAATTTTCTTGGATGTTGCATGAAATCACTGTCGTATAGAAATACTAGGTTCCCCACTTGAAATATTTTATGTTTAATGTGTCTATCATGCCACACCTTTTCCCTTGCCTTCTGAAATTGTTGGTGGAAACCAACGACAAATCGATCTTCCTCAAGTTGTACCAACTATGACAAACTCTCCTCTATTGTGCCATAATCCGAAAGATCGGTAATTGCTGCAACGTAAAGGATAGGCACAATAAAAATTGATACAACATACTCTTTTGATGACGAATTTGAAATTCCCTAGTCAATGTTGCAATCGTCCTATTAAAAAAGTGTGTTCCTTAATCACCGAGTAAAATGCGCCAACATCCAAATCGTGTAACTACATTTTCAAATAGAAACCTTGCAATAGTCTATGTGGTGCAATCTATGACTGGTATTGCTTCTGCCCATGTGGTCAAATACTCTGTCACGGTAATTATATACTTAGCTCCTTATCGTCTCGTTTGTGTGTTGATCGGTTCAACAATGTCTATTGCCCATTTATCAAATGCTTGTAACATAACTTGTGGGTGTAAAGGAATCTCATCCCTTTTGGATGGCTTTCCCACCCTTTGGAAAACATCACATTCCTGACAGTATTCTTTAGCATTCTTATGAAGTGTGGGCCACCAAATCCTTGTGCACAAAATCTTTTGCATTGTCACTTTTCCTGCATAATGTCCTCCTGCAATTCCTTTGTGCACTTCTAAGAGTATCATTGGCCTTTCATGCTCTAACACACATCATCTCAATATTCCATCTACACCTAACTTGTATAATTTCCCTGCAATTAATTGATAGTCTATTGATTTAACCACTAATTGTTTCTTCTGCGCAACTGTCATTTTTGGCGGGGCCATTTCTGTACTTAAAAACTGCACAATTTCTGCGAAGTAGTCGTCCACCATTTTAACTGCAAATAAGTGTGCAATCAAAAAGTTGTCATCTAGATTCCCTACATCTTCTCCTGAGAGTATGCATGATAAGTGATCTGGTCCTGTATTCAACTTCCCTGGTTTCATAACAACCTCAAAATCATATTCCTAGAACAACAACAACCATCTACATATTCTCCCCCCCAACACTAGCTTGTTCACTAAGTATCTTAGTGAAGAATGGTCTGTATACATCTTAAAGTGGGAACCCGATAAATAATGTCTAAACTTTTGTTGTGCATATACCATTTCCAATCCTTTTCATTCTGTGGTAGTGTAATTTTTTTCTGCTATTGACAGCTTCTTATTTGCAAAAGAAATTGGGTGTTTTATGTCTCCTTCCCCTAGTTGACATAGTATTGCGCCCAAAGCTATGGATGAAACATCCACATGAACATGGAACTCCTTCTTCCAATATGGAAAGATCAAAATCATCCTGATCACTAATTTATGCTTCAATGTGTTCAACCCCTTCTAACAATCCTCATTCCACTAGAACTTAGCTTCCTTCTTCAACAACTTCTCCATAGGTACTATAATCTGCGCATAACCCTTAATGAACTTCTTGTAATATATTGTATGACCCAGGGTTCCTCTCAACTATCTGACTGAGGTGGGTGGTTGTAAGTCCAAAATCACTACAATCTTGGTAGGATCCACTAATAATCCATGCTTACATAGCACATGGACCAAAAAATTTCCAAAAGGCACGCAAAAAACACATTTCTTCAAGTTCAGTGAAATATGGCATTGTCTACACCTATCCAAAATTAGCCTGAGTATTTCTATGTGATATTTCAATCGACTAAACCCATTCTAACAATCCTCATTCCACTGGAGCTTAGCTTCCTTCTTCAACAACTTCTCCATAGGTACTATAATCTGTGCATAACCCTTAATGAACTTCTTGTAATATATTGTATGACCCAGGGTTCCTCTCAACTATCTGACTGAGGTGGGTGGTTGTAAGTCCAAAATCACTACAATCTTGGTAGGATCCAATAATAAGCCATGCTTACATAGCACATGGCCCAACAAAATTCCAAAAGGTGCGCAAAAAACACATTTCTTCAAGTTCAATGAAATATGGCATTGTCTACACCTATCCAAAATTAGCCTGAGTATTTCTATGTGATATTTCAATAGACTAAACATAGTYGTCTAAGWACACTTCAAGGAACTTGTGAATAAATTCCTTKAAAGTTGCAACAACAACTCTTGAAAAAATGGCAGGTGCATTCTTCAGTCCAAAGGGAATCACTGTGTATTGATAACTTCCCCACTCTATTGCAAAAGTAGTTGTATGTTTGTCTTCCTACGTAATCCTTATCTAGTGATATCCTGAGAATCCATCTATGAAAGAATAGGTCTCCTTCCCTCCTACATTCTCTAGCACTTCATCTATAAAAGGTATTGGAAATGGATCATGTAGACATGCATCATTTATCTTCCTCGGATCTACACAAATCTTGATTCCTCTTGTTTTCTTATCATGTACCACCATTGGACTTATCCATTCTGATTCCACCATTGGTTCAATAATACATGCTTCCAACATTCGTTCTATCTCTTCTTTCACCTT
>JASDQU010686141.1:674-16559 GCA_032191745.1 Picea mariana | reverse complement strand
AAATTTGACTTTTGGTGTGCTCTTTGATTACTAGTTGGCCTTAAGAGTCTATACTGAGTTTTCATTATCATGGATAGTGGAGTTCCTTTTTCTCCCTCGTTTACCGCTACCTACCCCATGATGCCTACTCATTTCATGGGGACGAATCCTTCCGCTTTTCATACTGGTATGCATAACTATGGTGCTCAGTTCGTGCCTTGGGTCTCTAGTCATTCTCTCATTGATATGTCTTCACCCTTGAAATCCTCTCCCTGGTCCACTTATATGAATCCTAGCATTGGATCTAGGGGCACCATGGCCCCAATGCCTATGTCTTCGTTTGATATGAGTCATGTCCCTCAACCAGCTTTCACGACGGGAGGTTGGAACCTCCCCTCTTACGAATCTAGTCCTAGCTATGCTCTTTCATGAGCCAACACTCATATGGGTGCCTATTATCCTTATTACACCCCATCCATGTATCCATCGTCTACCATGTTGGTTCCTTCAAATACTTTTCCCATGACAGGTCCTCATGTATCTGCGGATATTTCGTACGGGGAGAATCAATTTTACGGTTCGGGATACCCTCTTTATGGAACCCCTTCACAAGGGGGCAACATATATCCTCACTCGAATAGTCCTTATCATACTTTCGTCTCTTCACAGACTTCGGTGATGATACCCGTACACACCTCTTCGAATTAATTTGGCAGAGGATACTACCTTTTTGAATAGGGATAGGGGGTAAACCAAGATCCTTTCTGGCCTGCAATGTTTCAAATTCAATCTTTCCTTGGACCTTGGTATCAAATGCCACAACCCACCACTAGTCCAGTCACTATAAGTCATACTGGAGCTCCGTCACCAACCTCTGTCAGTCATGTTGAAGATGGGTCGATAACTTCTACAAGTTATGCTGAAAACCAGTACCCCGGCCACTACCAGTCATGCTGGGGCACCACTCTAGTTTCCACGAGTCATATCAATGTCATGTCTCCAATCTTTGTACATCATGTAGGAAATGACTCTCTCGCCTCTTCTAGTCATGATGAGAGCATGTCACCAGACGTTGTGAACGATGATGGGGGCATTAAGAATCCTTGATGCCTCAGACGTAAACCTAAATTCCTTTGCAGGACTTGCGAAGGAGATCACCTTACTCGTTTGTGTCCAGCTACGACTAGGATACCGGAAGCGTGGGGATTACCTAAGGGCCCTTTAGATTCTGAGGCGTCTATGGTTTCCCCACACCTTGTTTCCCCTTTGATTGACACGATAGTAATGTTGTCGCGATCCTCTCTTAACCTCACCCCCCTTTTCGAGGGTGATGTGTCCCTTATCCCTGTTATCGTGCATCCTCTTCAACCTAGAATTGAAGAAGTGGCAGTACCAGTGCAATCTCTGGTCAATCCTAATCTCCTCATGGAGGGTGATGCATCCTTCAACCATGTCATTAGCATTCATTATCCCGCACCTTCTGAACGAGAGAGGTTTATTCTCTCCCTGAGTACTCTCCCTCCAGGTCCCAAGGAAGTTCCCTCTGATTGGGACGGCCTTGTGGGGTATCCCATGCCCCCACCTATGTCTTTTCTGGTAAGAGACATTATCCAATCCATCACGGAGACTATGTACTCCGCTAGTACTTTATCCTCCTCGACTTGGAGATCTTTGGGTTTTCCCAAGCTTATGTCAGCTATTCGTAAGATACTGACATTCCATAGAAGTCCRGCATGGGAGCCTTGGCCTCCCCCGTGACTTGTCGCCTAGAATCTCCCAAACGAGTTTAATTTAAGCTCTTTTCCAACTCGTCTTTAAAAAGCGAAAAKATTGCCGAGTGATTTGTCCCTTTCACACTCGTTAAATCGGACTTGAAAGGTCGTGAGTCTTAGTTAAGCTTTTTTCCGACTCATTATCAAAAAGTGAAAAGATTGTCGAGTGAACTTGTCTCTTTCACACTCGTAAATTGGATTTGAAAATACGTCTATTTGGCACAAGTTTATCCCCTTTTCACACCAAATAGACTAAAAGACATAAAAAAAGACATTTTTTGGCATTAATTTGTGATTGCATCTCATGCCCTTGCTTGCAGTATTGAGCCTATAGTCGGTTCTCGCTTTGCATTATAAACTGTTTGCCTCAGCAGTTTTTCATCCTCAACCAAGCAGAGCCTTGTTTATATCCTTCCCAATTTGACACCTTATACCTAGGAGGGAACATTCCCCCGAGTGTCCATCTCCCGCATGCATTTCCCTGCATTGAGCATAGGTATGTTCCACTATTGGAACTAGTTTTGCTTACTTGCCAAACTTTTTTCCTCCTCTGTATCATAACATTCATTTGTCTATGAAAAAACAAAAAAAGACGGGCGGGAAGGGAGTATTATCTTATATTGGTAGCAGTCATGTCGCCTTTGAACAGAGCACAAAGTTATTGAGACCATTCATCATCATAATTTTGGGATTAGCATGGCCTTGGGAAGCTGAGCTCGTTACAGAGTCTTCTCTACCGACTGGTTACTCTTCCAGTCTCTATAGAGAATTTCTTTGATGCCTCCTGCATCTCATGGTTTCATCATCGGGTCTATGTTGTCGGAGTCCTCCATATGTCTCATGCTCTTGTTCAAAGGAAGTCTATCAACCTGTGTCGGCCACTCCTCAAAACTCTTGACTTTGCATGTCGTCCATACCCTCAGTTTGTCTCAGAAACACATGATATTATAGTCCTATCGTGCACCATGGCCCTACTTTCATCATTGGTAGGTAACCTTGAACCCAACAATTGACATTTCATCATTGGTTGTTGACTGGGTGGTTTCCCTTGTGTTCGACGACAAGACATCTATTCACACATTGGGATTCGTGCAGTGTCTTGGATGACATTGGCCTTATTAGTGGTTTCCTTGCCTTTTTTAGTAGTTTTCATCATTGGCTGCTATTCAGAGGGTCTTTTTCGTGTACCGCTTGCACTTGGCACACACTAAAGACGCACAGGGTCGTTGGTTCGTGAACATGTTCTTCGTTCGATTTCCACCAAATCATGAATCTCCTACTTTGTACCTCGTGTTGACCGATGAGAGATTCCTTAATGCTCTCCTTTCAGCGGGTCTCTTTCCATCGACTTCAACCCATTTATTTTGGAAACGTGACCTATAGTCTTATGAGTGCCTTGAGGCTTGCAGTCATCAGTGGCAGACTCTCTCGCCATCGACAGTTGGGAATACATCAATGTCTCCTGATCGATGGATTCTTTAGGTGTTCGACATTGACTCCTTTATTCACACCTTTAAGAATGTACTCAGTGCCTTGATACCTACTTTCATTATTGGTAGGTTGTCTCGCGTTTGTTAACGGTATACCTCAATGACCGGTAATCAAACGATGTCTCATTGTGTTCGACCTCAACTCCTTTATTCACATGATGTAGACTTGCACCCTTGGCAGATTGTGTAGAAGACTTGAAGACATCACTATGTGGCGGCAACTTTCCTGAGTTGTTGCTTCCTTTTCATTGGACCAGTACCTATATGACTTCATTGATCATGGGAGATCAGATTGTACTCCATGGTATACAGATATCTTCAGATTGGTTTTGAGACTGGTTCTTTTTTACTGGGCCTTGTTCGTGACTATGACAACTATTGGCATGTAACTGCATTTGTATTTGCCTATTCATGGCCACAAACACTTGTTTGGTATATTTTCACATGGATCTGCAGTGTAATTTTATTGGCAACCATGTATGCAAACTCAGTGCAGAATGTAATGAGCAACCAGTTCGTCCAGTTGGTTCCCTACCACTCCACTTTTGGGTTGTTTATAATGTATTTCGGCCATCGTAGATACTCCTCTGACCTCACACATTAGGGGGCATCTGTTATAGTAAGATTTGTCTCACCCTATGCAATCTTGCATAGAGGGCCTTATTCCATTTCCCTATGCAGACTTATCTTCCCTGTTGATAAAATCCAGACACAAAAATAAATAATTTTCCACATGTACGCATCTTGCACACTATACAACATGTGTATACGCAGACTACTCCACTACAACCCGCATACATCGGGATTTGTGCCAGAAAATGAAAATTAAATGTTGGGTTTCCATGTCACGACAAGAGATCTCTAATCCTTGGCCTTCCATATACTAGAAATGTTCTGACTCGGCCCTTCAGTTCCATTTTGAAGGCTATAAATGGGCCAATTCCGAGCTATGGAAAATGAGAAAGAATTGAACTTTGAGAGCAAAGTCACTCTGGAGAAATTATTTACTTCATATTGATTCTGCATCCCTTTGTCCTTTAAGTCTGAACACAGTGTTCAACCCCCAAGCTCTTCTCTTTAGAACCTCATTGTTTCTCTCTTATGAGCTTGCCTTTGGTGGAGGATTGAAGTGGTGGAGGCCCAGCTGGAAGGAACTTAGTTTCTCGGTTCCGAACCGTGCCGACACGGAAGTCTGTAATATTTTCACTTCTGCTAATCATTTATTAATAGAAATACTCTTTTCCTGTTCAATTGATATCTTGCAAATATATTGAGTTATTATCCATGGGCGTACTTGTTATGTATATCAATGGATTATGCTATCTAATGTGCTAACCTTTTATATTATCACTGTATGCTTGCTTTGCTTGTTTGCTGAGAACTTGTTGCAGGTATATAGCTTTGGGTCAGAGTGCTCAACGGTGGACTTCATCGAACATTTGGACGAGGTAGGCTTCTTTCTTATCTCGCTTGCATATTGATTTATATAGCATGTTTTTGGGATAGAGTTGATTTCTGTAGTCATTTCTGTCTGTTGTGGTTTACCCTAGCCATAGAGAGATTTTCCTTGTAACAAGAGTAGTGGAACAGGTTCGACGGCTAGGGAGAATGCCTGGTAGTTTCAACTCCACATTCATCGCTCTCATCCTGAAGGTGGATTTCCAAAACAATTTCAGACCAATCTCCCTATGCAATAGATTGTACAAAATTATTTCCAAGGTAATTGTAGTAAGAATTAAACCATTACTCTCAAGGGTGATATATTTGAGGCATTTTGTATTTCTAAAAGGTCGACTGATCCATGAAGCAACCGAATTAGCACAAGAAGGTATCCATACAATAAAAAATAAAGGTAGCCCCATTGTGGTCCTCAAGTTGGATCTATCCAAAGATTATGACAGAGTTTCATCGACCTATTTAAGACTTATATTACTTCAAATAGTTTTTGGCTTACCAATTGTGAGTTGGATTATGGGTTGTATGATGTCACCATCATTCTTAGTTTTAATCAATGACACAGGCTCAAAAATTTTCAAGTCTTTGAGGGGCCTCTGTCAAGGCTTCCAACTATATTCTTATCAATTTCTCCTCATTTTTTAGGGTCTTAGCAGAGCAATCAACAAAGCTAGGAAATCAAATCATATCCGGGGTGTTTTGATCGGTAGGAATATTCACCTCACTCATTTACTTTTTGTAGACGATGTGATCATATTATGTTTGTGTAGTGAGATAGAAGGAGAGTGATACAAGAGGATTATTGAATCTTTTTATGGAGCAACGGGAGTGGAGAGCAACTTACAAAAGTTAGCTATTTATTTTTGAGCAGTTGAGGCGAACATTCATAGACATTTGACTGCTCTTTTTGGCTTCCCTACATTTGAGCTAGAAGGTGGGTTCAAGTACTCAATTATAACATAAAGCCCAATAAAGATGGCCTTGCAGAATGGAAATGGCTCCTGATGAAAGTGGAAAAATGGATCAATTTTTAGTGCAATCAATGGATATCAAGTGGGGGGCATCTAGTGCTCATTAAGTTAGTTTTTGAAGCCATACCCATGTATTGACACCTCTTGGCAATGATTCCAAAAGGAATACTTAACACAATTTGAAAAACATGTTTCAACTATTTGTGGAAAAGTAGTGTTGATTATTTGGGGTCTCATTTGGTCAAATGGAAGCAGTTTGCCATGCCCAAGGCCCAAGGAGGGTGGGGTCTTAATAATGTTTTCTACTTTGGAAAATCTTTGGTGGAAAAATCCCTTTGGGTTTTCCTCTCCAATTATAGTTTATGGAAACATATTATTGTTGCCAAATATGTTGTTTCTGGATCAATATTGGATTGGGTTAGATCTCATTAAAATTCCACGACAAACTCTTCTAACCAATGAAAGGCCCTTACTCAATATTTCTCCATATTTGAAAATTTCTTAGCTTGGATAGTTCGCTCTAGTTCTCAGGTTCGCATTGGCACGGATGCGATTGTAGGGTGTGGTCAAAATATCTTTTTTTCCTGACAATTTAATAAATTATCTCCAAGAGGTAGGTATATGTACATTAAACAAGATTGGGAACCATGAAACAACTACAATATGGAATCAAGGGTAGATTTATTTCCAAGATACGAGTCTAGATGCAATCTGGCACCAATAATGGAGCATATTTATCTCTGAACTCAAAAGAGCACATATCATACTTCATGATGGTGATGATGAACTAGTGTGGGTATATAATCCCACATGGGGACAATATACGACAAAATTGGGATATATGTCAATGTAGGAGGTCGATATGATGTTCATTCTATGGTGGTGCAAAAAAATATGGAAAACGAAGGCCCCTTTGAATTTTTTTTTTATTTTTTATTTTTATTTTTTATTTTTTTTTTCTGGCTCATACTAAAGAACAGGGTTCTCAATTGGGGTCAGATGCAAAGGCACAACTTTGAGGGTCCTGGGTTTAGTGTATTGTGTCGTTGACATAATTTGCCACTTGTTTTTGGATTGTCCCTATACAAGACAAGTATGGGACCACATGGAGACTTAGCTGAATATGCAACAATTATGGAACAAACATAACATTGAGGAATGCTTCAAAAGTTATTTTGAAAGGTGTAACTTTAAGAAACTCATAGCTCTGTCAATTGTTGTTTCACGGGGCATCTGGTTGGCTCACAATAAGTGTTTATTTGAGGATAAATTGATCTCYCTGATTAAGGTTTMTCTACAAGCTCTTTTGGTTTACAACTCACACATTCCACCGATCAAGGAAAAACCTCCTTGCACTGTAGGGGAGCTAACAATTGATCGAGATAAAGCGTGGGGRTTTTTCAATGGTTCCAGTCAGGAGAATGGTATTGCTTGTGGTCTGGGGTTTGTCCTCCATTTCTCAACTAATCATTATCTCAGTGACAAAGAAAATCTCGACAATGGTACCAACAACATGGGGGAATTTAGTGTATTGTTCGCATTGCTAAAATTTGCTTTAGAGATAAATATTCATCAACTTCAGGTCTTTGGTGACTCTAAGTTGACCATACTTTGGATGCAAGATTGAGTGCAGATTAACAACCTGGGTCTCATGCACATTGCACAATAATTGAAATCAACTTTGATTCACTTCCAGGATATTTACTCATGTCTTAGCCTCTTCAAATAACTAAATATATAGGCATATTCCCTTTCCATGGAGGCCCCGCTCCTCCCAAAGAACGCCTATATACAAGAAGAATTTGGGGATGATTTAGCCATTACTCATTTAAAACAACTTCATAGATTCATGATCTACTTTTTACTGTATTTTGATTTTTATCTTTTAAATGATCTATATAAATGCCATGTGGCTGAGTAATATAGCTACTTTTATGATAACAATATTATACAAAATAATAACTTATGACCTTCATGCATAATGTGCTCCTCCCAAGATCCATTCTAACACATTAAAGGATTTGTTTTTGGTATCCTGTGGACTTGTATGCACATTTAAAATATACTTTTAATTTTAATTTTAATTTGAAATAGAAATATATATAGATAATAAAATGTATTTAATTTAATATAATTTAATATAATTAATTTATATTTATATAAATTGATATAGATAAGTACTCTCTTTCATTCACATTTAAATCTAATATATATATAATAAATATGATATATCTCATTTAAATCTATATATATTATTAAAAATAAAATAAATTAATATTATTATAATATAATATAATATAATTAAATCATTATCATGACAATCCAATCTAACCATTAAATCACATCTCAAATTACTTTAATTTATATGAGTTCGTATTATAACGTAGATATATGAATCCGATATCATGTTTTGTATATACTATTAAATTCGCTTTTATTTTTTTTTAAAATTAAAATTAAAATGTTTCATATACGATTGGTTACCCACTCTCATTTTTGTTAATTCAATAAATAAGAAAATACACCAATTATATACTTTCGATTAGTATAATCTATAGTTTGTAAACAAAGAAGTATTTACATAAATGATATGGGTTTTTAAGAAAGTTGTTTATTTATTTATTATTAGATTAATAATATTTTTCAATGAAGTAGTTGTGCAATTGTGATTGGGTATCTATTTGGCAAAATTTATTTAAAATTTGTACTTATTTTAATTGTATAAATTGAATAAATCTATTTACAAGCAAAACAATTTACAAGGACAAACATGTCTCTTGAGAGAATCCAACTTTGATGGGATACTAATAACYCCATTTTAATTAAGTAGACAAATCTTAATTAACACTTTCATTTAATATTAGTGATTAAATTTGGTTAATAAAATTTAAAGAARAATATATAAAAAAATAAGAGTTCGCTTAAAGTGATTAAAAAAAATGAGTTGGAGAAAGATAAAGAGAGGAGATATGCAAATATACATGATCAAATTTGTCAAAAAGTTTATAACTAGAGATGAGAAGAGTAATYTCTCTAAACGTTGAGGTCATTAAAAAATGAATAATATATCATAGATGGTTTGTATTATGAACAAATTTTAAAAAATGAATAATATATCATAGATGGTTTGTATTATGAACAAATTTTAAGTTTTATATGRTGGAAGAAATTGCATTCCAAATATTCTGGAAATGGAAAAGATTCATATTGTTGCTTCCTATTTCTTTGAATACTAAGGTAATAAAACAAGAAGTTTCACATTAAAATATTAATAGTTTTATAAAATAATTTAAACTTTACAAATTAGTATAATTAGAAAATTTTAATATAATAAAATTGACATAAAAAATATTATATCTTGAAAATGTAGAAGATGAAAAAATGAATATTAGTAATCTCTCTAAACTTTGAGGTCATGAAAAAATGAAAAAATAAATAATATATCATAGATGGTTTGTATTATGAAATTTTTTTAAGTTTTATATGGTGGAAAAGATTGCATTCCAAATACTCTGGAAATGGAAAAGAATCATATTGTTGCTTCCTATTTCTTTGAATACTAAGGTAATAAAACAAGAAGTTTCACATTAAATTATATTAATAGTTTTATAAAATAATTTAAACTTTACAAATTAGTATAATTAGAAAAACTTAATACAATAAAATTTACATAAAAAATATTATATCTTGAAAATGGAGAAGATTCATATTGTTGATTCCTATTTCTTTGAATACTAAGATAATAAAACAAGAAGTTTCACATTAAATTATTAATAGTTTTATAAAATAATTTAAACTTTACAAATTAGTATAAAATCAGTATAATTAGAAAAATTTAATACAATAAAATTCACATAAAAAATATTATATCTTGTTGTCCTTTTGCACAAATATGTGTAGAGTTTGACTTGAATTTAAGTTTATTGAATTATATAAAATAGTTATTGGGATGATTTTTTATAGATTTAGAATTTAGATTTTTAATATACAACTTTTAGGTGCATAATTTATTAAAATCATAATATTTAAAGGATGCTAAAATTAAGGAAAAAAGGAGAAAATAAAATTTAGAGGCTAAAATTACTATTAGACAAATCCCCAAGGGGTGACTCTAAAAGAAATACCATCATATCTTATAACATTAACAAAAGTCCCAACCCTCCCATTTGAAATAAGTGACGTAGACATGAATTCAATTATTATTGAAAGATGAGCCAACCCCTTTATACAAGTTATTATTATCGGAAATCTCTCATGAGAGATGAAGAGATAATACATATTGAACAACTCAAACTCAAAAAGGAAACGATACTTTGAGAAACAATCAAAATTGAATTCTTTGTAGCTCTTCCAAGGTGTTCAAACCTATATTAGAAGGGTAATTCAAAAAACACCCTTCAAAAAAATGTAGATTTTTTAAATTACTTGTCATTTACAAAGGATAACAAATATCATAAAATGTCAAAGAAGGGTTATATTTTAAATAAACCATCAAATTTCTCACTTATAATGCTTGGTTGGTCAATGAGCATTGGTTCATCACACAATACTTGCCTTTGGCATCTAAAGACTAAAATAATCTCTATTCTAGTTGGCTCTGATCTATTCCATGATACGCTTCCATGGTGTTGCCTTCCACAACATTAAATCCATCACATAGCTCACATTTAGATAAATATCCTACCAACATATTGGTGTATGTACTATTTTATGTGTCACTCAATGAAAGCTTACCAAAGAAGCTTAGACACCTTGTCTTTGTGAATCCCCATTTGAATTTGTGTGTTATGAACATTGTTTCTTTTGGTCAATATAAAAAATAACATTTCATTTAGTTTACATGCTTCATGTTTTTGAATCCACACTCACCATAATGCCATTTTTTTGTTATATTTGCCTCCAACACTTTCCATAATGTTATTTCCTTTAAGTCCTGGATGGGGCTCCATGTAGCGATGGAAGGCCACACAGCCCACCCAGGACTCCAGCCATAAATATGGTCAGCCGTCGCCCTTCACCTCAGTCTTGAATGAAGGGCGACCATTACTATCTGCAGAGAACGGGAGGACAACTCCCTCGAGTTTGGTTAATGTCGACACTAAGGATTAATTGCAGGGGACGGGTGCATACAGTGGTCATGTCCGCCCAGGGGTTATCTCTCCTGCTAGGCTTGGGCTGGCACTATTTCTCCTTCGAGATCCGCCACCCTGCCTGCTCCGAGAACGAGACTAGTGCGCAATGGATTTTTCTGGCAGTCATTCAATGAATTATTATCCCTCCTGGCTTAGCCAAGCTGAGGGAGAGGGGAAAGCCGAGGCACGGACCAGCCTGGTACAGCTACGCCGCCCGACACAGACGATTGCAACAGATGGAAAGAGCCCTGTCCATTGCTAGGACTCAGCGCTTGGAGAAGCCAAGGACTCCACCTATGGCCTACGTCAAGGAGGTGATTCCAGAGGAACCTATCCAAGTTCCATCGGAATCCCTCCTCTTCACGGTACCGGACGACTTACAGTTCCCCAGCCTCAATACAACTAACACAAGTGCTTAGGCTGCCATTGAAGGCGCCACCTACAAAATTGAAGAGGAATTCCTCGACAAGGCTTCAAGAGTTTCAACTCAGGACAACAACATCAAAGTTGGGGAAGAGGTAGAGGCAGTCACGGTTGCGGACATTGGCATTGTGCAGGAGAACCACCCAGTCTTGGCGCCTCCACCGCTAACTGCAATCCTTGAGTTCAGCCCAACTCTGCCACCTCTCTTCAGCTCGGAGCAGCTAAATCTCATCTTTGACCTCAGGAGCCAAATGGCGTACCAGTTCCATCGTGACAGCCTCATGAGTCAGCAGAACAACATGCTATTTGATGCATTCTTGAATGCATCGGCAAATTAGCGCTGCCTGACCTGTGCGAAGCCTTTCGTGCTCCATCCCAGTGACAACCCTCTCATCGGAGCTCCGAACGACATACCCCTAGGTGCCAATGATTAGTTTTTGGTTCTTTGCAACTGGTTCTTTGCACAATTCTTGCCCAACTCTTTGTACTGGGAAGTTGCATATTTACAATCTTGTTTTCTTTTTGCAGTTGATTGTTTGCTTTAGATTCCTAGAATAATTATGTAAAGACAAACCTCTGCCACCTGCTCTTGTTTCCATTTGGCAGGGCAGATGGCAGATAAATTTTTTGACTAAAAGTATAACAGTCTGCCACCTGTTCCGGTTTCCACTAATTTGGTGGAACATGTGGCAGACTGATGACATGTGGCTTTTTTGTATCATAACAACGCAGTAATAAGAAATACCCCCTTTTTATTTACAAAAAAAAATGGTATTTCCTTTGTGATATTCTTCTTTTTTATAGCAACATTGACATCAGTGTGACCATACTTTGTAAATATTTTGAGAATGTCCCATAGCTCTCTTTTCCCCTGCCTCATCCCAAGCCAAGATCAAGGAGACTTATCCTTTGTAGCATTAATGCATGGAACAACATTTTTTACATTGGGTGAGATTCTTCACAAAGCTACGAAGAAGGTAACATAATTTTCATTCATCAAACTTATGCATTAGGGATTATGCTCTAACATCCCATTCTTTCATGCATTTTCACATGGTTTGAGAAATAAATTGAACAATCAATATCCTTAATAAAAAATTAACATACTTGGTTTTCTTAATGAGTAATTTCATTTAGTTTCATGTTTCTATGGATCTTTGGAAGCTCCAAATCATTAACATCTTAGCTTAAATAATAAGTAATGGATACAATCATGCTAGATTGTCATGTTCCTAGAGGGTTATAATGCAAGCAAAGTCTCTTCATTTATTTTATAACGATGTTGATAGAATTATCACCCTTCAATAATGGCCTCAAGATCTACTAGAATTTCTTTTTTTTCTAATGAGATCTAAAATGAACTTGACTTCCATGGTCAAGAAGGACCGAGGTATGTTTAAAATATGAACTTAAAATGCATTCCTTATGCATCACATGGTTACATAGATTACATCCTCTTTTATATTGGTGTTCACAAAAAGTTTGATTTTGTGATTGTGTCTAAAGTTTTATATTGTCATTTTTAATACTTCGAAATTCCTCCAAAGAAAACATGGCTCCATATATATATATATATATATATATATATATATATATATATATCCCATCAAAATGTTACATTTGAAATTACAAAGTGGCTCAATTGTTATGAAATTATTATTATTATTTTGAAATTACAACGTGACTCAATGGTTATGAATTTTTTTATTATATATATATATATATATATATATATATATATATATATATATATATATAATCCATCAAAAAGTTACATTTGAAATTACAAAGTATGTTTATTATTATTTTCTATTGAAATTTGAAATTTCAACTTATCTATATATGTTGTTGTTAACTTTTTAACATTTTGAATAATTGGAAGGGAAATATTTTATTTATAATATTATTTTTGAAAGGTGTACATAGTTTACTCTTGTAAATTGAAATATAACTATCTTTTCAACTTTTCATCATAGAAAGACTCACTGAATATGTACCATTCAACTTGAAATTAAGAGTAGCCCTTATTTTGGAACCAAATTTGAGAAATAATTTTAATATAATAATTTAATATAATAGCGTAAAAATAATTTTAAACTATGACAATTTAATATAATAATAAAATATAATATAATTTTTTATAATAAAATAAAAATAAATTAAAATAAAATTCATTTTTTTTAAATAATAACAACAAAGTGCATTTTTAAAAATTATAAAATAATTAAATAAAAAATTATATTTATGAATCATAATTTATAATTAAATATTTAAATAAAATAATAATTAAAATTAAATTTTAAATTTAAATTTATAAAAGTTAAAAATAATAATCATTCTTAATTAAAAATATATATAACTATTAACTATTACCCAAAAGTGCATATGTCTACTTCCTTGTCAATGCTTTCCTTATTCGATTTATTAAAATGACCATCTCAAAAAAAATTAACACTAAGCTTGACTTTAGTATAAATTTTATTATGTATGGGATATTTGTTTAGGTTCATCTTGATAAGGATTGAGAATTGTTGAGGCGTGGTTGTATGTTGGGAATAGTGAAAGAGATAGATGAGAATCTTGCTTAGAAGTTTCTTGTTGACATATAAAAATGTATATACACCTTAATGTCAAACATGTTACTAAAACTATGTGCAATGCCATGCCCTTCTCTTTGAGTTGTTTGGCCAACCCGTTATAGTTGGGATTGATAGTCATCTTTATGTTTTTTTAATTATGTGGCATAACTTTGGGCCTTACCAACCTAACAAAATAAACCATGTGAATATTAGAATGAAGACTTTTGCACTTAAATATGTTATGAGTGTTTTTGGGTTATCATTAGGTAAACATTTTTATGTCAATATGATTTGAATGAATATTTAGTTAAATTAAAATATAACTTTAAAAAGGTTAGTAATGAGTTGGAAAATGAAATTAAATAAAAATAAAAACTGAAAAAGGTTAGTAATGAGTTGGAAAATGAAATTAAATAAAAATAAAAAATGAAAATGATTTGAGTGAATATTTAGTTAAATCAAAATATAACTTAAAAAAGGTAGTCCCATGGGATAGCACAATTGGTTAAGACGTGCGCACACTCTTCCAGTTTGGGGAGAGGTCACGAGTTCAAAACCTGTGTCCCTTGGGGCTGCGAAGCTTTATCACTCCCATACCAGCCACTATGTGGGGAAGTATCTGGAGTGGGTTTCCAGCGCGGAATCTTCCACCGTGGAAAAAAAAAAAACTTAAAAAAGGTTAGTAATGAGTTGGAAAATGAAATTAAATAAAAATAAAAAATGAAAAGAGTTCAATATATTAAAATATAAGTGTTGTAAATAAAGAGGGATGGATTTAAATGTGGTAGGAGATAAGCTTAAATGGTGTTTAGAGAGGAAGTGTTTAAATTAGTTTCAAGAAACAACCATATAAGAATGTTGTAAAGGATGAGGGAGATGAACTTAAATGGGGTTGAGAGAGTACAAAAGTTCAAATTGATGCTAAAAGCACAAAAAAGTAGAAAATGATATAGGATATGAGTGTTGAAAATGATGAAGTATATGTGTTTGAATACCATTGAGAGTGAGGAATTGAATTACGCCACAAAGCAACAAAATGGTAATGTCGCAAAAAATGAGGTGACAGATGCATTTAAATAGAGCTAAAAGAGGGGAAGAGTTCAAATAAATGCCAAGAAACAACCATATAGGAGTGCTGCAAATAAGGAGGATGATAGGTCTCAATAAGGCTAAGAGAGGGGAAGTGTTTAGATTAATGTCAAGAAGCAATAATATAAGAGTGTTTTTTTTTTTTTGTAAAATAAACTGGAAAAATATAGTAATAAAAAATTTGAGATGACTCACAGTATCAAAGTTTATACAAAGATAAAACCAACCTATACTAAACTTTCAAAACCAGGTTGTGATTTTACTAAGAAGGCCCACCATTTCACTATTGACTTCTTTACAAACAAAATTTTAAAGATGCTCCAACTATAAACCCTATAAAAATTGCCCAGACAATATATACAAAAACACTGCATACTTATCTATGAAAATTGATTTTCTTTCCTGCCTGTTTCTTCTGCTTCTGATCCATGAGATATATCCATTCTGTTTCTTCTGGGCCTAGAGGGCTATTCAAATCCAAGAGCACTTGGGGGGGGCTTGGCTAAGAGTGTTGCAAATGAAGAGGGGGGTGAGTTTGGATAGGGCCAAGAGATGGGCATTGTTCAAATTAGTGTCAAAGAAGTATCGAAATAAGAGTGTTGCAAATGAGAAAGGAGATGAGTTTGAATAAGGACAACAGAGGGAAAGAGTTCAAATTAGTACCAAGAAGCAACAAGAAATGAGTGTTGCAAATGAGGAATGAGATGCTTATGAATAAGAATGAGAAAAGGGAAGAGTTCAAATCCACATCAAGAAGAATGAGATATAGAAGTGTTGCAAATGAGGAGGGATATTGTTAATGTTTATGCCATTATTATAGTTCTTTGCATTTCAATAGATAAGAGCATCATAAGAACAAGATCACTGAGAAATACACATCCACAAGAGACACAGCATTTATCCTGGGATACCCTCTAGGGGAAGAAAACCCAACAAAACTTCCTTATCATAAATAGCTTATACAATGTTCAAGAGATAACTCAAACCAATACAGA